>PVIW01015440.1:0-19751 GCA_004026585.1 Noctilio leporinus | reverse complement strand
CATCCATGTTGTTGCAAAGGGTACAAGTTCCTTCTTTCTTTCTGCTACATAGAATTCCATTGTGTAAATGTACCAAAGTTTTTTGATCCAATCATCCACTGATGGGCACTTAGGCTGTTTCCAGCACTTGGCTATTGTAAATAGTGCCGCTATGAACATAGGTGTGCATAGGTTCTTATGAATTGGTGTTTCAGGATTCCAAGTAGTGGAATCGCTGGATCAAAAGGCAGTTCCATTTTTAGTTTTTTAAGGAAACCCCATACTGTTTTCCACAGTGGCTGTACCAGCCTACATTCCCACCAACAGTGCATGAGGGTTCCCTTTGCCCTGCATCCTCGCCAACACTTGTTGTTTGTTGATTTGCTGATGATTGCCATTCTGACAGGTATGAGGTGGTATCTTAATGCAGTTTTAATTTGCATCTCTCTGATGACTAGTGATGTTGAGCATTCTTTCATGTGCCTCTGGGACCTTTGTATATCTTCCTCAGTGAGTTGTCTGTTCAGGTCCTTTGCCTATTTTTTAATTGGGCTGTCTGTCTCCCTGGTGTTGAGTCGCATTAGTTCTTTATATATTTTGGAGATCAAACCCTTGTCTGAGGTATCATTGGCAATTATGTTTTCCCATACAGTTGGTTCCCTTTGAATTTTGCTGATATTTTCTTTAGCTGAACAGAAACTCTTCAATTTGATATAGTCCCATTTGTTGATTCGTTCTTTGATTTCCTTTGCCCTTGGTGAAGTATCAGTAAACGTATTTTTGCGTAGGATATCCAAAAATTTACTGCCTATATTTTTGTCCAGGACCTTTATGGTGGCACTGCTTATGTTTAAATCCTTTATCCATCTTGAGTTTATCTTGGTGTATGGTGTAAGTTGGTGGTCTAGTTTTATCTTTTTGCATGTTGCTGTCCAGTTCTCCCAACACCATTTGTTGAAGAGACTGTTTTGACTCCATTGGATGTTCCTTTGTCAAATATGAGTCGACCATAGAGTCCTGGGTTAATTTCTGGGCTCTCTATTCTGTTCCATTGATCTATATGTCTATTCTTATGCCAGTACCATGCTGTTTTGATGACAGTAGCCTTGTAGTATTGTTTGAAGTCTGGCATTGTGATTCCTCCTATCTTGTTCTTCTTTCTCAAGATTGTGGTGGCTATTCGTGGGTGTTTTTGGCTCCATATAAATTTTTGAAGTATTTGTTCTATTTCTGTGAAGTCTGTCATTGGTATTTTAATTGGGATTGCATTGAATCTGTAGAGTGCTTTGGGTAGTATGGACATTTTAATGATGTTCATTCTTCCCATCCACGAACATGGTATATGCTTCCATTTATTTGTGTCTTCCTTGATTTCTTTCTTCATTGTTCTGTAGTTTTCTGCGTACAGATCTTTTACCTCCTTAGTTAAGTTGATTCCTAGGTACTTTATTTTTCTTGTTGCTATGGTAAATGGGATTTGTTTTTTCGCTTCCATTTCTGTTGTTTCATTATTGGTATACAAAAATGCTTTTGATTTCTGGATATTGACTTTATACCCAGCTATTTTGCTAAATTTGCTCATTAGGTCAAGTAAAGATGATCATTTCTTTACGAGGTAGAGAAAGTCTAAATTCTTAATCTTCCTTTTGCCTCAGTTTCTTAGGAAAGTAAAAACAGGTCTACTTTCCCTCTATGGTTAGTTGATGTACATTAAAGGGTACTGCTAAAATGTTTCCTCTTTTATTCTCTCATCCCTTCCCCAAAACCACACCACAGATCCTGAGAGGGGGATCTACCTTCTGGGCTGTTGGTGGTTCTGATTTTTCCTTGTGGGTTAAAAATATGCATTAGACACTGGGCAGTTGTGAGAGGTGGGTAATGCACATACCCTGACAATTTTGAACTAAGTTTTGCACAATTAAAATCAGAAAGAGGAAATTCCTCTGAGTCACACATTCCCCATGAACTCACTTTGCCAGTCAGAGTCCTGTTACTGTCTCTCCTGAATCATGGGCTGCCATAGTGTTTGGATGGAATTCTGGTGCCAGGGCAGGTCTCAGAGCTGAGACCATCAGCTTCTATAAAGAGCAGCTGAGAAGGAAAGGAAGGGATGTCTAATAAAGGGACAGAGTGTTGGGAATTAGGTGGAGGTAGGATTTCCAGATTTAATAAACAAAAATACAGAATACCCAGTTGAATTTCAGGTAAATAAACATGTTGTTTTTAGACATTGTTTATCTGAAATTCAAATTTAACTGACCATCCTGTATTTTACCTGGCTATCCTAGGTGGATGGGCCAGAAAGGCCAGGGGGTTAAATAGTAATAAAAGTGATATATTTTTAAAAGAAAGAGTTAATAATTTTAAAAGTGTCTCAGGTTTCTTATTTTATTTTGACCTCACATGAGGAAAAGATAAGAACTATTTCCTAACTTTAGAGAGGACAATGATCAAAGTTCAGAGAGGTTAAGTGACTTACCCACAGACATGTCACAAGTGGTGGCAGTGTTAAGTGTTCTAGCACCATTATTTTTTAAACTTATTTTGAGATAATTTTAGACTTACAAAACATTACAAAAATCATGCAGAATATTCCTATAAACTCTTCATTCAACCCCCTAGTACCTTATATAATTATAGAACAATATCCAAATTTAAAAAATAACCTTGGTACAGAACTAGCCATTAAAGCACAGACTTAATTCAGATTTCTCCAATGTTTCCAATGATGTTCTTTTTCTTTCTCAGGATCCAATTCTGATTCCCACTTTACTGTCAGTTGTCATGTCTCCTTAGTCTCCTAAAATTTCACCATCTGGAACAGTTCCTCACAGTTTCTCCTTGTCTTTCATGATCTTAACACTTTTGCAGAGTACTGATGAATTATTTTGTAGAATGTCCTTCAGTTCTACCTTGTCTGATGTTTTCTTGTAATTATACTGAAGGCATTGGAAAGGATACCGCAGAAATAATGTGTCATTGTCAGGACGTATCAGATTGTGTCGATACACACTATTGGTGAAATTAATCCTGATCAATTGGTAAAGATGGTATCTGCTGGGTGTCTCCACTGTAAATGTACTACTTTCCCTTTGTGATTACCAAACATTATGAGAGGTGATATTTTGAGATTATACAAATGTCTGTTTCTACTTAAACTTTTACTTACCATTTTTAACATCTGTTGGTAGGTCTCACTTGCTGTTATGATTATTGTGGTGGTCTAGTTATTTTCTATTTTTCTCATTCCCTCCCCATGTATTAATTGGAATTCTTCTATAAAAAAGAGTTATTTATAGCTTTATTCCCATTTAAAATCAATTATTGTGATTTCAAGTTTATAGTTCTCTTTGCTAAAACACAGGTTAAGAAAAAAGTGAGAGCTTGGGTTACTGTAAAGGTGTGATTGTTTCAGGTGAGCAGAGGCAAGGGGATGGGAATACTTTGTTCATTTGTCAAGTATTGATCAAAGATATATTTCCATACAAAGCATTGTATGAAGTACTGTGAAAAAAAGAAAAATATACAAAAATCAAAAGATTTATACTTAAGACTCTCTTTATAAAATGGATAATGAAACTTCTTAACTGAATATCGAGCTGATGAGTGATTACATTGACAGTTGTGGCCAGGATCAGTGCATCCTAAGGTGGTTATCCAGTCCTCATGGCAAGGTGAGTGTGTGGTGTAGAACATCCCCAACCAGATGATCATGATATATGTGAGCTCCCAGTGCCTTAGTCCATAGGGTTGTAAGTACTATAGCCACTTACTCCTAATTCATAGAGAGAAGAACTCAACTAGAAGATAATTGACAGCATTTGGGACTCATAAATCTCTTTCCTGACTGGAAGAGATTATAAGACTTCAAAGAATTCAAGCGTTACTTCTCATTAAGATACTGGGAATTAAATTATACATAGTACCTGGAAAAGTTACACTTCTATTCTTGGTGCTTTTTTTCTTCACAGGTGACTACAATAGACCATATAAGTATAATGCCAGTGACCAACTATCATGAGAAGATAAAAGACTGGCATGGTCAAAATAGTTCCACACTGTTACCTATTATTTTACTTATTTATTTTTTGAAAGATTTTATTCATTATTTTTCAGAGAGAAGGGCAGGAAGGGAGGAAGAAAGGCAGAGAAGCATCAATGTATGGTTGCCTTTCACCTGCCTCCACCCTAGGGCCTAGCTGGAGACCTGGCTTGCAACCTGGTTATGTTCCCTGACTGGGGAATTGAACCAACAACCTTTGGGTTTGTAAGCTAAGTGCCAATCCACTGAGCCACGTCAGCTAGGGCTGTTGTCTATCGTTTTAACCAGTAGCCAATAAAGCAAAAAGATAGCTTTAAAGAGAACACCAATTGCCCCTTTGTGTGGAGTGTAATGAGATCCAATTGGGGGCAAATGTAGATTCTTCTTGTGTGGGTCAGTAGTTTACTAGCTTACCTCTTATGAAGGAATCATTTGCATTTTCAGGCAGCATTAATTGTTTAGGACATCCCCATGTGAAAGACTGAGGTGAGGAGAACTTAGCTCCATTACACTAATACTAAAAATAATCTTCCCAACAGTAGAGCTTATTCCAGATACAACAGGGTTTCATGAACATTCTTACTCAAATGCAGATAAAGTTGAGATGCCTGTATTTTAGAGAGGAGAAAAAATGAGATTCATTTCTATTATGGCATTTTTACTAACAATGGTAGATCTAGATATTGGACCCAATTGCTCTTATTCTAGAGCATGATTTTCACTTTATTCTATGTTACCTCTGACGGGTGATAGTTCTAAAACTTTTTATGACTGTAAGTAGGGTGGCCATACGTTTCACTTTGCCCTGGACAGCTCAGACTTATGCTTTTTGTCCCAGCATAATTATCAACATTAGGACCTTATACTCTAAAAAATTGGTCTGGTTTGGACCAGAAAACCTATGATTACCCTTTTTATAGGATGGCTCAGAGAAGTTCCAACTTGGGCCACATTCAGCCTTTAAGCTTATGTTAAAGAAGTCATGAATACATCACCTAAATGTTAAGAAGTAATTATGTTATTTAAGTATACTATAATGCATTCTGATGTTGGAATAGTATGCAGATATCTAATGTGCATGCACATATGTGTATATAAAATATTTAATGACCTGATAAAAAATCTCTCAAAAAGGGTAACATTATAATAATTTGATCCTAATTGTATATACAAGTGATTACATCTAGGTAATAAGATTATAGATTATTATTAAAATCATCTTTCTGGATTCTAAGTAGTCTATAATGATCATATAAAAATTGTATAGCCAAATTATAGAAAAAAATTTCTTTAAAATCTCTCAATTAAAATGACAAGGTCTCTATTAACATGAAAATATAAAATTGCCATCTTGGAGAAAAGACCCCATAGATAAGAGTCTAGCAACATCATAATTCTCACAGGTAGAATAGAACTTTATATGTATTATCAAGAACTTTCCAATCATATGTTCTCATTTAAACTTTAGGAGAATGCTCCTAGTCATAAACTTATTTTGTATTTTATAGTTGAAGCCAAATGCAGATAGATATACAGTGAACAAGGCAGATCTGGGACCTTTGAGGCACTCCTAGTTAAGACCCTCTGCCACTGACTCTTATCCTTATCCTGTAATGTTTTTGAAAGCTAACAGTGAGAAACTGAGCTTATGATGAGATACTCATTCCTGTGCTCATGCTCCTAGTCTTTCATCCTGAGCGCAGGAAAAGGACAGCCTAAACCTGCCGCAGTGCGATCAAAACAGTAGGCAGGAGAAGCTTTTCCTTTATTTCAGTAGCCATTTAGTCAGCGGTTACATTTTATCCCAAACCCTTCGGAAGAACACTGACTACAACTTAGAGACTTGGGTTCCAAGCCTGCATGTGTTGTGACTGTGCCTGCCACGTGATTTATGGAGACTTGCTTTTCCCCTCTGGCTCTGGGTTTCTCCAGCTGCAGAATGAAACCGTGTAGCCACATCATCTCTATGGTTCCCTGGACTCTGACAGTGTGATTCTGGGCTTCTGAGCTTCTCGGGGAAAGAGTGCATTCCAAAGCCGTGTCCCAGAAGCACCCTGTCTAACTGGGCTCTACTTCTCTTTGTATTTGGAAAAAGCCCAAAGAAAAGGTCATTTTTGCAGACATCTTGAGGTTATGCTCCAATGTCCTCATTAAATAACAGGAGCCCAGACTGGCAGGCTCAGGGGAATATTCAATCAAGGAGAAAAAGGCCAAGTCATTACCGGAACCCTATCATCAGAGCTGTAAACAGAAGCATTTATTCGCGGGCCTTAGCTGAAAGCGAGTTCAATCATGCTCTCTCTCCCTTTTTATATACAGGTTCCGCTTGTCAAATGTGTGTGACCATTCCGATAAGTCACTGGAGGAGAGAAGAGAGAAACAGAAAGAAAAAATTACCACCGTAAATAGACTCTGAACATAGAAAGATCAAAATAGACAGCCTCTGGCTTTACTGGATGGATGAGTCACTGTTGCAGCCCAGACCTCAAAAACAAGCGTGGCTTCTCTACTTAGTAGCAGTCTTCCTGTCTGGAAAGGAAACACTGCTCTGATTGGAGATATTGGCCATTTTACAGACTTCAAAGCAGCTGAACAGACAAGATGGGGAAGAGGTAAAACAATTTTTCCAAGAGTTTGTCTGGAGAACCAGCTACTACTCAACTCTGATTTCTAATTTGAAGCTGTCTGGAAATGTTTTCATCTTCAGCCAATGCTGTGTGTTTTGTTTTTTGTTTTTGTTTTTCTTTTCGTTTTTTTTTTTAAACAAAAATAATGTATTTATTATTTTTAGAGAGAGGGGAAGGGAGGGAGGAAGAAAAGGAGAGAAACATCAATGTATGGTGGCCTTTCATATGCCTCCAGCTAAGGATCTGGCTGGGAACTGGTCCCAAGTATGTACCCTGACTGGGAATTGAATCAGCAGCCCTTGGGTTTGCAGGCCAGTGCCCAATCCACTGAGCCATACCAGCCAGGGCCCAAATTCTTTTTAGTGATTGTCAGTTTTCTCAGTTCTAGGGTAGTGTATGTATTTAACTTTCCTCAAATAATATAAGTTGTTTCTTTCTAGTTGAGAGTTGGTTTCCAGGCACTGGGCTGAGCACTGTGGAGGATGGGGTGATGAATTGACATGAGGACCATATAATGAGGAAGTAAGACAAGTACACGCATCACAATATATGAAAAAAAAAAAAAGTAATGAAAAAAGGCAAAGCAGGAGACCATTAAGACACATAGATAACAGAGATAAATCTTGACAAATGTTCTACTAGATTGAGAGACCCATGTGAAGAAAGGCCTATGTGCATCAGGATTTAGCAGTGAGTGCTGGGTATGTAATGAACTAGCAAAGGAGTAGAAAAAGTAAAGCTCAGAAATGAGGTTGGAACCAGATCTGAAGGGGATTTGAATGCCAGGATGAAGATTTTGGGGCTTTGTTCAGTACGTTGTAAAGATAGGGAGAGGAGAAGCAGTTATTCTATCAGAAGATAATGGCTTGTGAGGAGCAAAAGATGAAGGAGAAGCAAGATCCAGAAAGATCAGTTAGGAGACTATTGTCATAGTTCAGGAAAGAAAGAGGTTAAGGTTGCTACAGCATAATTAGGCATATATATATTTTGTCATTGTCCTTGGCAGTTCTTGGCATGGATATCCTGAAACCCTTACAATTTCCTAAGTGAAAGGGATGATGAGAGCATCTTTCCATCATCTGATGGAGCTCTTAAATCCCTTAGATTCCCTGGGTGATAGGAATGTCTTTTTTTTTTCCTAATGAGATAACTGGGGACTCCTAGGTTCAAGGGGAGGTCACCAAAAAGATCAAGGTATAATTGGAAGGTTGGAACTTTCAGCTGCATCTCCCAATCTCTGGAGAGGGGAGAAAAGGCAGGGCCTGGAGCTGGAGTTAATCACCAACAGGCAATGATTTAATCAATCATGCCACAGTAACAAAACCTGCATGACAATCCCTAAGTAGTAGGGTTTGGCGAGCTTCTGGGTTGCTGAACACATCAAGGTAGTGAGAGGTGGAGTACTCAGAGGACATTGGAAGCTCTATGCCCCTTCTCCTGTGTGGTGCCTTCTGTTTCTGTTCCATCTGGCTGTTTCTGACTTGTGTTTTCATAATAAACCAGTAATAGTAACTGAAGTATTTTCCTAAATCCTGTGAGTTGTTCTAGCAAATTAACAAACCTGCAGAGAGAGTTGTAGAACCACCTGACTTTATTTTATAACCAGTTGGTCAGAAGTACGGGCAGCAAGATGGGCCTCTGAAGTGAGGGTGGTCTTGTAGAAACCAGCTCTGAACCTGTGGGGTCTGCACTAACACTGAGTAGTTAGTGTTAGAAGGCTGGAGAATTTGTTGGTGTGGGACACGCTCCCAGACACTTGGGTGTCAGAAGTGTTGTGAATAAAAGCAGCTCACTGTCCCCTGCCTAGAGCTTTTCTTCAGGTAGTAGAGAGGTGAGGATGAAGTTATATCTGAACTTCTAATCAAGTCGATGAGGGTGTCAATATAAGAACATTCACCATCACAAAATGGTATAGTTTCTGTTAAAGTTATTGAGCAGAGGGATCAGGAAGACTCAGTTGTGGCCAACTCAGCTGGACACAAACAAAAGCAGATTGCCCACTTTATAGAGAAATTTGGTACAAATGGTTTTAGCTGGCCTACTCACATTGCAGGCTGTGTTTGTTTCTTGGGGTTCTAAATTCAATAGGTTGACTACTCAACCACATTTTCTTTCCACCCGATGATTTCTTTCCAGCCATGCTCCCAGCTCTTGGTCTTTAGAAAGCAGTGGTGCTTGGAAGGAAAAGCACACACCTATCTAGATTTTGGCTCCACTCTGCTGCCTGTCTGACCTTGGGTGAATCACCTGCCCTCTCTGGGCCTTGGTTTTCTACCTGCAAAATGTGCATGTTACATTATCCAGTGTCCCAGGTCTCTTGCAAATCCAACAGCTTAGGATATATAGTTAGAACAAGGAGTTTCCATTACTAGCATTAGCTTTCACAAAACAAAACCATCTCATTGAACCCTCCTGATAGCTCCAGGGATAAGTGGTGCAGGCATCATTATGAAAACATATTTTAACAGATGTGTGAATAGAGGCATAGAAATGCATAGGAGGGAGGAAATCTTCACAAGGACATGAGTGACTTAATGATCTAGTCAGGACTAGATCAGGACATACAGTGATTATTTGTCACAGTCAGGACGAAATCCTCAGCCACCTGACTCCCAGCTCAAGGGCTCTCTTGATGCTCCTAGGCTGCACTCATACCTAGCAAGGGTCAATGAGGTACATTTCAGGGAATATGATTGTTCTTAAATACCTTGTATTTCCATGGCTTCTCTTCAGTGTGGCCAGGTCAAAGAGAGGTAACCATTTTACCAGAATCACAACAAAGTTTTACTTGTGAAAGGCATTTCTATAAGAACCATCTCCCTTCATTGGGATGTATAGGTGTCATGTTCCCATTTGCAGCCATTACTTTTATGAGCAACTGCAGGAGGTTATGCACTTGAAGTGGTCAGCAGGCAGAGGCTAGACCACTTACCATCATCAGTGTGGGTCCCTCTGAATGATTGTTGTGGGGATCCCAGAAGGAACAAAAGGGACATGGGGGCTTTTTAATCCACTGCCTTGTCTAGTGCTCAATCATTCCTATACGTTTATAATGGTTGTCCACCGTCTTCTTGAACTACATCACTTCTGGAACCTAGACCTACATTGTCAGCCATCAATTGACATCTTCACATGATAGTCTCACAGTCAGCTCACATTTAATACACTAAAGCAAAGCCTGTGCTATCTTCCCCAAATAGTTCTCTTTTCTTCTCATGTTGCATTGTCATCAAATCAATTCACTCCAACAACCTAAAATCTGGTCTTTCTAAACCTGTAGTTCTTCTGCATTTAGAACATCTGATTATGCTCCCCTGAATTCTCTTACATGCATCCCCTTTTGTACTCATGCCCACTGTTCCCCTTCAGGCTCTTCACCATATTTCTCTGACTATCTTTGTAGCCCCCTAACTGATAGGCACACATGTATTTTAAATTTCTAAATGGAAATACAGAATGCCTTTTTTCCTCACTTATTGACCATGGAACATTTTAGCTTCTAGTGCATCTTCTGAGAATGCTAGCCTAGCCATACCAGATGTATTATAGTCCTTAATCATTGTTACCCCTGTCCACCCCTCTTTATCACTGCACTTCTTATTTCCAGTTCTCTGAATACTTGTCTTCCTGACTCTTGCCATCTGGGGAAATCCCACGCAATTCCAGTGTCTCCCTCTGTCTGAAGTCCCAGCATAATACCCAAACTCTTAAAGAAGTGAGTTTATAATAGACTTTTGTCTATTATAACATTTAAATTATATTCCACTTATGTGTGTTTGTATCAGTCTCCCAAGATATCCTAAGCATTTTAAGGGCTGGGCCCTGTCACAAATCTAGAATATGATTCTATTCTCTTTCCCTTCCTCTAACACTGATAGGGTAACTTATGGTTGATGCTTGATGAATTGGATGCTTGATGAACTAGAGCTTACAGTTCTAGTACAGAACTCTCCAGTCTTGTCACCTCTCCCACTGCCTGGGTCTAGATGGGAGCCACTGGGGGTTATGCTGGGAACATTAGTTTAGAGAGGGAGATGGGACAAGTATATTGTTAAGATCCTTATGGGAAAGAATGTCTGGAAAAGGAGGCCCACTTTTAGAGAGAAGATATTATGGAAGTTTCTAAAGTCTCAGTATCAGTATCTTACATTTGCCTGAGTCCTCCATCTGTGAAGGACATTGGGCTAGGGGCTGTGGAAACACATGAACCCTCGAGGAGTTTCTAGTTTGTAATTGGATTGCTTATGACTTCCACTTCCCAAGAAGAGAAAACAACTCTGCTAGCTGAGCTACAAGGAGAAATTTATTTTAAGGATATGGGGTGCCAAAATTCAAGTAGCTAGACCTTGAACTGGGCTAGACCACAAGTAGCTACACCTTGAACTGAGCTAGACCACAAGGTGGAGACCTACAGGAAATCCAAGAAGTGGTTTTACTTTTGCCTTTACTGTCTCTATGTGTCCGTTCATTTTTCATTCTTGCTACAGGTCAGTATTGTTAGTGTTTCTATGTATGATTCGGAAAGCTGTGTTAGGAATATGGCCAGCACTGAATATCATTTAGCATAGTTACCTTAGGCACATCATTTCTCTCCTTCTATCTATGAGATGAATTATTCGACCTGTTCAAATGTAATCTGGGATGGTCTATTTTGACAACTTCTGTTTTAAGTCGTTTTTCAGACTTGATGGAATTATAAATAAATATAAAACACATGAGGAAATAATGACTTCTTGGGAAAAGTCACATCCAACTCTGGATTCCAATGACCTTGGCCAGACAATAAAAGCTGTTTTGTTATAACAAGTGAGCATAAGATTCCTCTCTGATGTGTAACTCTTTTCAGCCTAGGAATATTCCAGGCCTTTCTAACACCACTGCCTTCTCCTCTTCTCCTCTCTTTAAGGAAAACAATTACCACTCTACCCTATGTGCCATTTGAATTGCAACCCTGGGTTACATCAAGTGTATATGCATATTTGAGGTATATTTGCCAAAGTATCTTCCAATACCTTAACATAGCTAAATGACTCTTCAGTTTTGGGACAGTCCAAACATTCCCCCTCTGTTCAGTAATAAAACTTTCCTGTGTATACCACTACAGGACTTGCAAAGTGTTTTTATGTCTATTACTTTATTTGATTTCCTCAGAAGTTTGTCAATCAACAATCTTTTAGTCAGTCACTAATCAACATACCAGGAACTGGGACAAATACAACATTCGACAGATACAATATTGGACAAAATGGACATAATTTATGCTCTGATGGAGCTGACAGTCTAGAGGGTCAGAGTTCATATTTTTGTTCCTATTTTAAAGATGAAGATAAGTCTTGCCTCTTTTTTTTTTTTTTTGCATTCTTGTTTCTTCCTCCTGTTCTGGTTGAATGTTTATTTGTTCCTTTTGTTCCAAATTGTTGATCTGAAGCCTTCATGTTGGTTCTCTGTATATTTTTCTTTATTTCACTTTGTGCAACCTTCATTTCTTCCTTTATTTTTTTTACCAAACTCAAAAACAATGTGGAGGGTCTTAGGAATCTTTGCAGCAACATTAAATATACCAACATTTGAATCATAAGGGTGCCAGAAGGAGAAGAAGAAGAGCAAGAAGTTGAAAGCATATTTGAAAAAATAATAAAAAAAAATATTCGCCTAATTTGGTGGAGGAACTAGACCTTCAAGTCCAGGAAGCACTGAGAGTCCCAAACAAATTGGACCCAAAGAAGACCATACCAAGACACATCATAATGAAAATGCCAAAGGTTAAAGATAAGAGAGAATCTTAAAAGCAGCAAGAGAAAATAAGAGAGTTACCATAAGGAATTTCCATAAGGCTATCAGCTGATTTCTCAAAAGAAAATTTTCAGGCAAGAAGGGGCTGGCAAGAAGTATTCAAAGTGATGAAAAGCAAGGACTTATGACCTAGGTTACTCTATCCACCAATGCTCTTATTTAGAAGTGAAGAACAGATAAAAGTTCTTCCCAAAGTAATCTGAAGGAGTTTATCATCTCTAAGCCATTATTATATGAAATGTTAAAGGGACTTACTTAAGAGAAAGAATATCATAACTATGAACATTAAAACATCAACAAACTAACTATCAACAACTGAATCTATGAAACAAAAACCAAAACCAACTAAGCCAACAACAAGAACAGGAATAGAATTTTAGGTATGGAAATCACTGTGGGAGTATCAACCAGGGCAGGGGTAAGAATAGGGGGAGAATGGGGAAAATGGTGCAGAGATTAAGCGGCATAATTTGTAAGAACAAAATAGACAGGGTAATGTTAAGCAAAGTATAGGAAAAGGTGAAGCCAAATAACTTATACACACAACCCATGAACCTGAACTAAGAGGGGGATTGCTAGAGGGAGGAGGGGTACCGGGCAGAGCGGGGCAAAGGGGAAAAATTGGGAGAAGTGTAACAGCATAATCAATAAAATGCACTTAAAAAAGAGACTAAGAGACTAAGATGAAATGATTTGTCCCAGATGGCTCATGTAGATTCCCCATTCTCAACCCAGGTGTCCTAATTTTGCCACTATTCTTCTCACTATCATTGGATAATCCCTAAGTATTCTCTAGGAGTTAACTGGAAAAAAAAAAAAAAAAGCGAATGCCAATGAGGATGTCAGGATGGTAAAATGTCAAAAATAAGAAAGTAAAGAAATAAATCAGGTTCTGAAAACTCCAGAATTGGTAGAAGGGAACAAATTCCAAACCAAAACAGGGATAACAGAATAGTAGTAGCCACTGGAAAACAAAACCAAAAACTGTTTGTTCCCTAAAAGCTAGAACCCAGCAGGGTGTCCTTAAGGTTTGTAAAATGGTGTGTGATGTGAGGGTGGTGGTTTCAGGGTGAACAGAACTCTACAGTTGTATCTTTCAAACAGCAGTTCTGGTTGACTGGTCGATATGGACTCAGAGGCGAACATGCCACAGTTTTGCCTTTTGCCTTTTGAAGGGTGGCAGGGAAGAGGAGGGTGAGCAGGGACAGGGAGAAGGCCTCTATTCACTTGGGTGTCCACCAAGCCTACAACATGTTGTGCCTGCACTTCTCAGGCCTTCACCCTCCCCTCCTCACATCTCTGTGTGTATCAAGGGCAGGGCATGGTTGGTAGATGTGTGGAAAGAAAGATGTGATTTTTTTCCATCTGGCCTGTTAATAAGAGATCTTCTAAATATCAATGGGCATTTACATGTGCCTCTGTGCCCCTCCATCTTTAATATAAAAGTTATTTTTCACTTACTTCATAGCCTAGGGCACCTAATCCCACAAACAGTGGATGAAAACGGAGGTAAAAGGAGAAAGAAATCTTTCACAGACATTCATTAAGGGCTTGAATGAGAAAGATCCTGGCTAAAGAGGAGGGAGACGTATATAAACCACAATTCCATTATAATCAAATAAGAGGCATGTACACATTTTGTGGAAGCCCAAAGGAGAAAATGGTGAACTCCATCAGGGTAGGGCTTCAGAGCTGGACTTTGAAGGTACGGGTTTCCCCAGTAGAAAAATGTAGGTGGGGTTGAAAAAAGTGGGTGGCACAGGAAAAAATCACCATGTGAGCCACGGCTTAGAAGTATGAAAGGAGTGCTGTTTCAGGGGTGTTTGATGAGGTACTGATTGTGTTTCTGGTAACAGCATACTTTGTGGAGTGAGACAAAATAGGTGGTTGGTTTTTAAGGTAGGTTAGTTACTTTTACGACCATCCAACTAACCTCTGTGCCTTAAGAGAGTAGACTTTTGATTTCTCACTCACTTTATAGCCCAATGCAGGTTTGCAGGGGGTTATGCTCCAGACGACCATTCAGGGCCCTAAATTCCTTCCATTTTGTGATTCTGCCCTCTCACAGGTCTTTGAGTCTTTGCTGCTCAGCTAGTGGATGGAGAAAGAGAATGAAGATGGATCATGTTTAAAAGTAAGGCCAGAAAGTTTTGTACTTCATTCCTATTTATATTTCTTTAGCCAGAACCTAGCCTCATGACCACACTTAACTGCAAAGGAGCCTGGTATTTACAGGGTAAGAGGAGAACATACAGTATATTGTTGAGCAAAATATTCTCTAGCCTAGTTTAGAGTCTAGAGAACATGAAGATGGAAAAAGTAAGGGCACTATGCATGCCTGCTGAGACCTGATGAAAGCCTTCTAGCTTGTACCAAGGGGAAAAACATGTGATGAATGAGTCAGGGTGGGCTTTAGATGAGGGTGCCTGTAGCCAGACTCCACAGAAGAAAGAAGATGAAAGATGCATCTATCCAGACCGAAAAATCCTGCTCCAGCCATGAGTAAATAAATAAAAAATAATTTTAGCTGGGCTCTTAAAATGGAAACAAAAAGAAACCCAACCAAGTGGACAGATCCAACATATCTAGAGTATTTGGTGTTTACTGTTCTTAGCTATGATCTCACAATACTTTTGGGAGGGGGACCTGGTTGAGAATTATCATTCCCACTTTAGAAGTGGAGAAACCTATGCCCAGAGAGATTCAATGATGTATCCAGGGTTGCACAGCAAGTCAGAGATAGACCTGCAGGTCAAACCCATATTGTGTTCTTTCCACTATTCCATGGATTCTTCCATGCATGGGAGAGCTGCTGACCCACTCTGGGAAGCTGACCCAGATTGAGCCCTAGACATGAGGCCAGGATCCTGGGATAAGTTCTCCTCAATTACCCGCACTTGTGCCTGCCTGATTTTTGAAATCAGTGAACCAACTCCTCATTCAGAGTATGCATGTTAGCTGTCAAACAGCACATGCAACATCTGACAGTCCTAATATCGCTGTTTGTATTATCAGACAATTACCAGCTGAGCTTGTATTCATAATTTGACTAACAACTCACGACAATGATTATTTTTTCTTTCCTGGCAAAAACTAATATAGCAGCATTTTCTTTTCAGCATCAGCGCTGATGCTCCTTGGCATTCTATCAGCTGAAGGACTTTTTTTTTCAAAAAAAAAAAAAAAATGTTCATCGTACTCCCCCACATCTCGCTAACTTTACAGTCCCCCATGGCATCTGTGTGCAGTGAACTGAGCTGTTGAGACTAAATGTAATTTGCAATCAAGCTTCTGTTAACATGGAAATGTACCGGCTGGTCTGCTGCAATATGGGTTCTCATTCTGTCTAGCATATGGTTGCATTAAATCCAGTCTCCAGAATGTCTCTTGTTACCACATTGTCAATCCGTGCAGAGCGGAGAACCCTAAAAAACCACCAAAGGAACATATTTTTGGAATTGGCTCTTCTATTGGATCTTGACAAGAGCTGTCCAAAGTCATGCTTTGTTACTTGAAATGAACTAGCTCTGTCAGATCTATGTTCACCTATACACAGAGGCACACAGTAAATTTGAAACCTGGTAAGATGCTCTGTACTCACAAGTAAGTGTAGGAGGACAAAGGAAAAGGAGAAGACAAAGGACCCAGCTCCCTTGGATACATTTGAGACTGGTTTATTGTTTTTTTTTTTTTTTTTTTTTCTTGATATCTCAATAGTTAAAGAGTCTCAGAACATTAGTTTAGTAGTTTTTGTCTAAAAGCATAAGTTCTGAAGTCAGATGAACCTGGGCTTGAATCCTGATGCCATCCCTAGCTGGTGACCTTGGGCACATTCCAAAGCTTTGTGTGTCTCCATTTCTTCATCAGTGAGGTGGAGATGTTGTTAGGATATTGTGCGGGATTCAGTGCTTAAGCATGACACCTGACACCATTAACCAAGGCCATTAATAGTACCTCTTCCCCACCATCATTTTGAGATGCTTAAATATTACTCATGATTGTTCTCTTACTTTAGTCTTCTCTCCCTTGGTGCCTGGATGTCAGTTCCTTCTAAGGCAGCCTGTACCCTGCTGAACAACTCTGTTAAGCAGTTTTTCCTGGTCTTAAACATAAATCTAACTCGCACCTTGAGCCTTTCTTCTGGGACTCACAGAAAAAATCTAATTGGGTAGTAATCCTGCAGGTATTTGGAGAAGCTCCCTATAAGCATTCTCTATTCTCATATAGCACCTCTTATTCCTTCAACTTCCAGTGAGACTACTACTAGTCTGGCCTCCTCCTTGGGGTATCTTAGGCATGTCCATGCTGCATGGAGCACAGTGTTCAGAGGTGGCATGTTACCAGCCAGATCCTACCTGCTGATGAAAGATAATCTGCTGGATTACATTGAGCCTTAAAAAATAGGCCTCCTCTTGGAAGATTTACAAATAACATTTTTTAATAAATCATGTAGTACTTCAAATTCATTGGGGGGAGTTTCATGCCTACAGGCCTCTGCATTGTTTTTTTGCAGAGAAGTTAGATCTGTTTTATTGGATGTGCTCCAAGCAGACAGTAAACATAGGCATAGAAGATGTATGAGACAGCAGAGTCCTGGGTCATAATATGTTTTAATGTCTAAAAAGTACTTGAAGGATCAAGGCAAAATGGGAAAATAAATGTTATTCACTCATTCTCTTACAAACTATTTGTGTGCCAGATGCAGTACTGGGTACCTGGGATGTAGAAGTAAAATATCTGTCCCTGTCACAAAGATGCTGGCAGAGAGATTGAAGCCAATTAAGATAGGGGTGATGAGATCTACAGTATTACACAATGCTCTGGGAACCACATGATCCATCTTGAGTCACTAAAAAATCCAGAGACAATAAATATGCAAGTGAAATATTGCCTTGCTATGAAAGAAGTGTTATATTTAAAGACTGCACAAAGTGCTCTGAGTACTTTGAGGAAAGACTTTGTTCAACAAATATTTATTGAGCACCAGTACATGCTGGAATCATAAACGAAGAACAAAACAGACAGACTTTGATATTTATCAAAGTTACAGTCGAGTATTTGTGGGTGTGGACTTGAGACAAGTACACATGGAATTTATTGTTTATTTATTACTTGCCTGACTGTGATACATGTCATGAAGGAAGAAAACAGGATTCAATTTTAAAAATTAGATCAAGTTCTGATTTAGATGTAGGTGGGGGATTAGGGAATGCTTCTCCAGGTTGTATATAAGTGGATACCTGAGAGATGAGTAGCAATAAGAACGAGCAAGATGGAGCAAAGTGAGTGTGCAAAGATTTTAAGAGGGAATGAGCTTAAAGAGTCTGAGGAATCGAAAGAAACAGTGGTGGAAAGAAAAGAGGTCAGGAAGTGCTCCACGGATTGGGTGGTCCCACAAGGGATGATTAACCATGTCTAAAGGGAAAGACAGGACATTTCAGGAAGAAGGAGCAGCACATTCAGGAGGATAAATGCCCACGAGGACACACCAGGTCTGAGAGAAAGAGAAACTCCTTGTGCTTCTGAGCGAGGAGTTCAGGGCATGGCCAGAAATGAAGAGGGAACTGGATCATTCATAAACGGCTGCAGAAACTATGCAGAGGCTTGATTATATCTGGAGATACCAGAGAAGCACTGAGGATGTTTTAAACTGTCTTTTAATTTTTGAAAAACTATATCTAACACCTCAGCTGGTTCATAAGATTTATAAGGAGGGCAAGGCCATAATTTTGTATCTCTGTGTCCCACCCCTACCTTCATTCTCAATTACGGTTGGTTAAATTAAATCTCATCTCCTCTTTGCCACTTTGTTCCCAGCACTGATGTGTGATCTGTGGTGGCTCTCTCTTTTTGATTTCTGACCTCCTAAGGTCTCTTGACAAGAGGAGTCAGCAGCTTCTGAAGCTCCCAGGAGAATCTAACTTCAGCCCTGCATGTACTGGCGACCCGATTCTGCATTCTGCCGGAAAGGCTTTACTTAAAGGTGTGAAGGATGAATCATACCATGATGCAGATACTTTCAGCAGCCAGTTGGCCATCGCTTGTTGAGATCACAGAAATCCCAGGCTCGTTAGACTGTTTAGCCCAGCACCCAGGCTCAGTGGAGAAACTCATTAGCTACATTTAATTAGGGATCCCAAACACTTCCAAACCGACTTTATTGTCAGCTCGCTTTCCACAACATCATTAATATATTTCCTAAAAATTTCTCACCTTTAATGTGGTAATGATTTTCTTAATTCTTTCAGCATCAACCTCCATACATTCAAGCTATTTATCTAGAGGACAAGTAGAACAATTAACAAGTGGTAGTCACAATTCTTTGAATCAATATCTTTGACATTCCTAAACATAAGGTTATGTTTTGGAATTTTCTATGTACAGGCTAGAAAAAGGCAGTCATTCAGGTTTAGTTCTATAGTATTACAATTACTAAGACCACATTTCTTTTCACAGTATTTTACAGTTTTTAAAAAGCATTTACATCGATCAGTTAATTCTCCTAAAATGCTGAAACAAAATAGGGCAGATGGCAATATTTTCCATTGACAGATGAGCATATTGGGCTCAGAGCAGTTAAAGATTTCTCAGGATGACAGGTATATGCATAAAGTCCATTCATTCCCTTGCTCTTGAGTAGTAGAAGGTTTGACAGTGAAGACACAGATTTCAGGACCAAGTGGCTTGAGATATTTCTCTGTCAGTACCAGAAATAGGGATGACTGACTCTCCGCAAAAGATGCTGAGTTCTGCTTAGGGGTATGCTGACTTTAACCTCCCTGCAGAACTGAAGCCTGATAAAGATTTGTACAGCTCTGCCTCTCAGCTGTGCCCATAATGCACAAGCCACAGCCTTTTCAAACTGGTGGGGGTCAATGTTTCTCCTAAGTCAGAAGTAGTTTAACTTTGCTGGAGAGTCCACAGTTAGGACATCGTCTCTTATTCAAGCCTAAATATTGTCTTGTCATGCACTGTCCTTCTATTCAGGTCTTCCTTTCAAGCTGACCCTGACACAGTCATATACTCACAAAATGTGACTTCCTGTCTCTGTCCCATCACTTAGGAAACAGGGCTCTTTTAAGGTGTGAGTTATTTTATTTTATTTTTTTTCTTTTAATTTTATTGTTGTTGTATTACATCCATCCCTTTTTTTCTCCCCTCTGTCCCCCTCCCCACCCACCCTTTCCCCCCAAAGTCAATCCCACCTGTTGTCCATGTCCATGGTTCCTTTATACTAGGTTCTTGTCTAAGCTGCTCCCCTTCTTTCCCTCTGCCTCCCCCCTCCCCCCTACCCCTTTCCTCCTGACCAC
>PVIW01015439.1:0-19677 GCA_004026585.1 Noctilio leporinus | reverse complement strand
GTTGTTGCAAAGGGTACAAGTTCCTTCTTTCTTTCTGCTACATAGAATTCCATTGTGTAAATGTACCAAAGTTTTTTGATCCAATCATCCACTGATGGGCACTTAGGCTGTTTCCAGCACTTGGCTATTGTAAATAGTGCTGCTATGAACATAGGTGTGCGTAGTTCTTATGAATTGGTGTTTCAGGATTCTTTGGGTATAGTCCAAGTAGTAGAATTGCTGGATCAAAAGGCAGTTCCATTTTTAGTTTTTAAAGGAAACCCCATACTGTTTTCCACAGTGGCTGCATCAGTCTACATTCCCACCAACAGTGTATGGGGGTTCCCTTTGCCCCACATCCTCGCCAACACTTGTTGTTTGTTGATTTGCTGATGATTGACATTCTGACAGGTGTGAGGTGGTATCTCACTAATAGCAGGGGATTTTAATACCCCACTATCAACAAAGGACAGATCCTCCAAACAAAAAATCCCCAGAGATGTTGTGTCTTTGAACAACACTCTAGAGGAAATGGACCTAACTGATGTATACAGAGTGTTTTACCCCAAAGAAGCAAAATACACATTCTTCTCAAATGCACATGGATCATTCTCCAAGATAGACCACGTGGTAGGTCACAAGAAAAGCCTCCACAAATACAAGAAAATTGAAATCATACAAAGTATCTTCTCAGATCACAATGGCTTGAAACTAGAAACCAATCTCAAGGGAAAAAACCAAATTCTCTAACTCATGGAGACTGAATAACATGCTTTTAAGAAATGAATGGGTTAACAATGAGGTCAAAGATGAAATCAAAAAGTTCCTGGAAACAAATGACAATGAACACACAACAGCCCAAAACCTATGGGATACAGCAAAGGCAGTTCTCAGGGGGAAATTTATAGCAATACAGGCCTTCTAAAATAGGATACAAGAAGTTTATAAAAACAACCTAACTACAAAGCCGCAAGAACTAGAGGAGCAACAACAAACAAAGCCCAGAGCAAGTAGAAGGAAGGAAATCATCAAGATCAGAGCAGAACTAAATAACTCAGAGATTCAAACTACAATTCAAAGAACCAACAGGTCCAGGAGCTGGTTCTTTGAAAAAATAAACAAAATTGACAAGCCCTTATCCAGACTCATCAAGAAAAAGAGAGAGAGAGGACCCAAATAAACAGAATCAGAACTGAAAGAGGAGAAATCACAACTGATACCTCAGAAATACAAAAGATTGTAAGAAATTACTACAAACAACTCTATGACAAAAAATATGACAACCTGGATGAAATGGACACATTTCTGGAAAGGTATAATCTACCAAAACTGAACCCAGAAGAAGCAGAAAGCCAGAATAGGCCAATAACAACTAGTGAAATTCAAGAAGTAATCCAAAATCTCCCAAAGCACAAAAGCCCTGGACCAGATGGCTACACAGGTGAATTTAACCAAACATTTAAAGAAGAACTAACTCCTATCCACCTCAAACTATACCAAAAAATTCAGGAAGAGGGAAGATTCCTAAACCCTTTCCTCTTCTTATAAGAACATCAGTTGTAATGGTTTGAGTCCTCTCTACTGCAGTATAAACTCATCTTTACTAGTTACGTTTGCAGTGACCTTATTTCCAAAAACAGTCACATTCTGAGGTTTTGGGAAGGACATGAATTTGGAGGGACACTATTCAACACAGTGTGTGGAGACTTAGCTAAACTTCTGCATGTTATGTTGCCAGTCTGGGTGGAGCCAGGTTTAAGGTAGAGGGTTCATCAGAGCCTTTCCTACTGTTTCGTTATTCTGCCCATGTACACTGCCCATTGCCTCACCGCTCCTTCACTCCCTTATCTCTGTGATCTTGTTTCCAGTTTCAGGTTACTACTGAAACTCTGCACAAAGCTCCTCATTTTCTTGATCATTTCGCTTCTTCCATCACTAGTGATGACATCCTTCTCCATACCCACTCTCCTTCTTCAATTCTCTGGCAACACTGTCTGAATCTCACTTACATCACAGGCCGCATGTTCCCTTTTGCATTGGCTCTTCTCATTTGTCTTATGCCCTAGATATAGGTTTCCAACTAGCATTACTCTGTTCTTATCTTCATATTCTTTTTAGAAGAAATCTCCCTCATTCTCTTGGATTCAGCTGTAACTTCTGTGCCACTGAATATCAAATCTATGTCAGTCTGCTTCTCCATGCTGTCCTCCTCCCTAAGTTCCAGCCTCATACCTTCCAATTTATTTTAGACAGGAAGTTCTACCATCATCCTTAACTCAGCTTGCTCAAGATCAGATATTTTTCTTCCTTGAAAAGTTCCTCTCTACCCTCCCTATTTGCAATAACATGGCCCCAGTCCAAGTCCTCATTGCCTCATGGAAAGATTACTATAGCAATGCCCTAGTGAGTTTGCCAGGCTCCAGTCTCTGCCCTTCCATAACCTTTCATAACCATGCCTAACTAATCTCTCCAAACTTAATTTTAATTCTGTTATTCTGCTCAGTGATTCCTCAAATTTTTCATGTTTAAAATCCTCTGATTTCATTTTACTCACCAGGTTCACCCACTATTACCCCATACCTTCCAACATGCACTTCTACCCCAGTAAGACTAATCCCTTCCCTGCAAAAATTAGTATATTCTCATTTGGCTTATGTTGTTCACTTAACAATTTATCATTTCAACTACTGTCTCTTCTGTCAGGCCCCAAATTAATACCTTCTCTCAAAAAAAGTACTCTTTCACCATTTCAACTTCAGTTCTTTTCAGTGGAGTCCCAAAAAGTGAAGGACAGAAAATTAGTCAGAAGTGCAAGGTCTTTGTGTCCTTTGTTCTTAGGTTCTATATTTATTTTTTCCATTTCTTTCTCCTCACAGAACTTTTACTTTGTGTGTATTTACTTAATTTTTAAAAATCATTTTTATTGTTATTCTATTACAGTTGTCCCACTTCTTTCCCCTTGGCCCTCCTCTGCCCATCCCATCCCTCACTCCCACAGTCAGTGCCCACACTGATGTCCAAGTCCATGCATCATTTATTCATGTTCTTTGTCCAGTCCCTTCCCCTTCTTTCCACACATTACACTGTCCTGTTTTATTACTCTAAATCTTGTGCCAACTATTTTATGAGACAAAGGATGGAGAATGCCAAGTTTATCTTTTTCCTATAACACCTAATACTTACTGAATAATTTTTGCTTAATTCACTTAATTTAATAAAAGTTTCACAATAGTTTGAGAGTGTGTTTCTTACAGAAGTGTAGAGAAACAAGTTTCCAAATCTTCATATGCTAATACAAACTGTTTATTTTCCTTTATTGGTTCTAGACACAGGGGAAGGGAGGGGAAAAGAGAGGAAGAGAAATATCAATATAAGGGAGAAACATCAATCACTTGCCTCTTGCATGCAGCCTAATTTGGGACCAAATGCTTATCCCAGGCATGTGCCTTGACCTGGCATCAGACCCACAACCTTTCAGTTTTCAGAACGATGCCCAATCAACTGATCCACACTGACTAGGGCCAAACTGGTTTTCTAAGCTAAAAATATTTTATCCTGTGTAAATAGAACCTTTGATATAAATTATAAAGATAATTCTCTCAATAATGTGTGGAGAATTAATTGTCAGGATATGTTAGGGTTGTAATAAGTATCTTGTTTTACTAGACATCCTTAGAGCTACACAAATCAATAAAAATTATAATGCTAATCCTGAACAATTTTTATTTAGCAATGTGAATCTATGTTATTCTTTTTGCCTTAGTCACTGAAAATATGTCATGTAAATTTATGCATAACCTAAGGCAAACTTATGAAATCAGAAGTCATTGACCTTCAAAAATCAAAAAAACCTGATAGGCTTTATTCTCACAGTATTATAATTATTGACGACATTGCAAATAATAGTAAGGCAAATAGAACTTGATTTCCTTTCCAAATACAACACCAAGGGGTTAGAATTAAAAACTAATTTGAAGAGATCACCAAATATAAATGCTATGCATTTTCTTACAATGTACTCTCTCAAGTCAGAAAAAAAATACAATAAATATTTGACATTAAGTCCTCAAAAGAGCAGAGATGATCTGATTAGCTCTACATTCAACACCCCAGTGAGAGTAAAGGGAGCACCCTATGTTTACAGCTAACATGGACCCTTAGATTGAGGAAGCAAGTAGAACAAAGAAGGGGCCCTTTCATAATCAAAGTCAAAGAATATACTGATCATGAATAGGGTTGGTCGTTTATGGAAGACCTCCCACAGGCCATATTTATTTTTGTATTATTTGAGCCTCTTTAACAGAAACTTGATGTGACAAAGTAAATTAGGAGTTGGCATTATAATGACTGAGAGGTTTCACAGAATTCAAAGGCAGGAATCCAGTTGGTGTGCTGGAAGGGAGTAAAATCAACAATTAACAGCTGACAGAATTCAGGAAGCTCTCTTAGTCCATATCTGCTTTTCCCTTTTGCATTTTCTTATATCTTTTTCTCTCTCTGAAGACTCTCTTTCTTTGGTCTTCAGTCCACAAACTGGGCTATAATTACAAGTCACAGAAACAGATTCACTTAACTCTTAAACTTAATTTTGAAATTCCTGGGTGAGAGCACACTTGGCCCATTTCGTTCATATTGACAGAATTTTATCAATCAATTGTGGCTCTGGAACAGATTATCTACTGTAAATCAGGCTTTCTAGAGACTGGGTTTTTTCTTGAAAAAATGTTAATATTGTTATTACATGCAAACAAAAAAATCTCAAGGAATCTTGAACAAATAAAGTCACATGCAAAATAACACTAGGTTAACAAATAAAATATGTGAATTTTATGCTATCAAATATAGATAACAAAAAGACCATTCCAAACTATCAATTTTGGTAATCTGGGGTTGTATGATCATGGGCAATTTTTATTTACTTTCTACTTTAACATTAAAACTATCATTAATGAAGATTGTTGTTTTTATAATTTAAAAAGTATATAAATATATTTAAATACAGATATTTAAATAAGTATAAATAAGTATATTTATAAAGTATATTTAAATAAATAAATATATATTTAAAAGTTTTATTTGTCTTTAGATTGAAGGAAAGGGAGGAAGAAAGAGAGGAAGAGAAACATCAATGTGTGGTTGCCTCTTGCACCCCCCAACTGGGGTCCTGGCTTGCAACTCAGGCATGTGCCCTGACTAGGAATTGAACTGGTGACCCCTTTGTTCACAGGCCAGGACTCAATCCACTGATCCACATCAGCCAGGGCTAAAAAGGATATTTTTATAAAAGAAAAAGTCTACCTCTGTAGTATGAATATTACCATAATAGTAGAAACAATGCTTTGATTAGCTGCTACTATATTATACTATATAAAGTTAAAAAATAACACAGATTGCCATGTTGGATAAGAGCAATGCTGAAGAACATCTCCATTCCTTTCAGATATCCTTTTTCCAGTTGAATATTCAATTGTTTCAGCACCTTTCATTGAAAAGATTTTCCTTGCCCTCAAGGTGCCTTTGTTGAAAATTGATAAAGTGTGAGTAGAATTGTAGGCTCTTTATTCTATTCCATTGATATTCATCAGTCCTTATGTCAGTATCACACTGTCTTGACTAAGGTTGCTTTATTAAATTTGGAATTTTGGTAGTATAAATCTTCCAACTTTGTTCTTCTTCATGAAGTTTACTTGTGTTTCCTAATCCATTAACATGGCATATATGTTTGTTTTGGTTTTCCTTAATTTCTCTCAATAATGTTTTATAATTTTTTAATGCAGAGAATTTGTATGTATTTTTATTTAAATTACTTCCAAATATTTTATGTTTTGCCAATTGCTTTTATAGATTTTTAAAAAAAGTTTAGCAGCAAGCCAATTTTTTTGCTATTAGTATATAAAAATAATTGATTTTGGAATATAGATGGTGAGTCCTGTAACATTTAAAAATTTGCACATAGGGACTTCTAGTCAAGATGAAAGTGTAGGTAGACACACTGTGTCTCCCTCCATAACTAAGAAGGAATACAACTACCTCAAAATGAGAGACAATCATAAATTCCAGAAAATTGAGCTGCATGGAAGTCCAACAAAAAAAGATATAAAGAAGAAATACTCATCCAGAAAGGTAGGATGGGCACAGCCCAGACAGAGAGGATGCAGTTTGGTGGTGCAGTTTAGCAGCAAAGCAGCGATAGGGAGATGGTGGCAGTGGCCAACTAGTGGAAAATGCAGCCACACATTAAAGAAAAAGTAGGGACACCTGGGGAGTGCCTCCAGCACCAGACCGTACTGCACAGCTTATGGTTCCAGTGCAGGAGGAATATAAGGCCACATTGCTTCTGACCATGAAAACGAGTAGGTGTTGGGGTGGAGGATGAAACTACTGGTCTCTCAGCAGAGTCTATTTGTTTAGAGGGCCCCATGGTCCTAAAATGTCCACAGACCCATCTATTCTGGGAACCATGTCCAGGGAAACAGCCAGAGCAACAGCTAGAGAGGCACCAGTCCCATATGGGAAGCAGAAGAGGTGCTTGGAGCAGGGAGAGTGCTGAGCAGGCAGTGTTGTTCCCTCTCAGAGCCCTCACCCCCAAACAGTACCCCAACATAATGAAGTGGGTCTCCCAGGACTGATGAATACCTAAGACTCCACCCCTTACAATGTAACAGGTGCAACAGCTCTATCTAACATACAGAGGCAGCCCTGGCTGGTGGCTCAGTGAATAGGCACTGGCCTGTGAACCTAAAGATTGCTGGTTCAATTCCCAGTCAGGGCACATAACCAGGTTGCAAGCCAGGTCTCCAACCAGGTCCTTAGCTGGAGGCAGGTGAAAGGCAACTATACATTGATGTTTCTCTCCCTTTCTTCCTCCCTCCCTTCCCCTCTCTCCGAAAATAAATAAATAAAATCTTTTAAAAAAAATAATAACTTACAGAGGCAAACACAGGAACCTGTCAAGTTGAGGAAACAGAGAAGTATGGCCCAAAAGAGGGAACAGGTAAAGGTTCCAGTGGGAGAATTAAGCCACATGGAGATAGCAATTTAACAGATGCACAGGTTAAAACACTGGTGATAAATATGCTCACAGAATTGACAGATAGATATGCTTGAGTATGACAAACACAGAAGAGAAAAAGTGAAGGCTATGCTAAGAGAAATGAAGGAAAATCCACATACAATGGTGAAGGGAAAGAAACTGGGGTTCAAATCAATGATTTGGGACATAAGGAAGAAAGAAATAATCAGTATAGAATGAAAAAACACAAATTGAAAAAAAAAAAAAAAACAAGGAGAGACATAGGAATCTCTGGGATGACTTTAAAACATGCCAACATCCAAATCATAGGGTTGCCAGTAGGAGAAGAGAAAGAGCAAGAAATTGAAAAATGAGTGAAAAAATAATGAAGAACAACTTCCCAAATTTGGCAGAGGAAATAGATGTACAAATCCAAGAAGCACAGAGAGTTCAAAGCAAGCTAGACCCAAACAGGGCCATACCAAGACACATCATAATTAAAATCTGAAGATTAAAAGATAAAGAAAGAATCTTAAAAGCAGCAAGAGAAAAGAAGAGAGTTATCTACAAAGGGATTCCCATAAGACTGACAGCTGATTTCTCAAAAGAAACTTTGCAGGCAAGAAGGGACTGGCAAGAAGTATTCAAAATGATGGAAAGCAAGGACCTACAACCCAGACTACTCCATGCATGCAGCATAGCAATCATTTAGAATGAAAGGGCAGATAAAGTGCTTCCCAGACAAGGTAAAAAGGTAACAGATTTCATCATCACCAACCCATTGTTATATGAAATATTGAAGGGATATACTTAAGAAAAACTATGAATATTGAAATGACAACAAACTCACAACTATCAACAACAGAATCTAAAAAACTAAACAACAAGAATAGGATCAGAATCATAGGTGTGGAGATCGTTAGGAGGGTTATCAGCTAGGACAGGGAAGAGGAAGAAAAGGGGAAAGGAAATGATGCAGGGATTAGGAAACATAATGGTGGGTACAAGATAGACAGGGGAAGTTAAGAATAATATAGGAAATGGTGAAATCAGGTGGCAAAGACATGAAAGCAAATAAAGTGTCTTTATCCTTTGCTGAGATGATTGGGTAAAGCCAGTGAGGTGCATATATACAATGAAATACTACTACCAAGCCACAAAAGAAAAAGATGAAACGCTACCATTTGTGACAATAGGATGGGTCTTAAGAAATCATCCTAAGTGAAATAACTCAGATGGAAAAAATGAAGAACTTTATGATTTCACTCACATGGGATAGAAAATAGGAAGCAACAAACTAACAAATAGGAGAGACAAAATTCTGTAGACACAGATGATAGTATAGTGGTTACCAGAGGGAAAAGAGTCAGAGGGAGGTAAAAGAGGGTAACGGGGTCAAATATATGATGACAGACAGAGATTTGACCTGGGGTGGTGAGCACATAATGCAATATACAAATGAGATATTGCAGAATTGTACATGTAAAATGTATATAATCTTATTCACCAATGTTATCCCCACTAAATAAAATTTAAATTAAATAAAATTTATATTATATTTAGATTGAAATACATTGTACAAAATTTCCTAGCCAAAATAAAAGCAGTAATTTCTATATTCTATATAAATAACAAAGTTCCTACCTTTTGCAGGAAGTTCTTATAAATCAAGACAAGACAGTGGATATAGCCATGGAAAGAAAACAGCCAAATAGATTGTCAGTATCATTGTCCTCTTACTCTGTTTGGACCACAAAACATAAGTATTCAACAGTGAATAGGCCTTCAGTGGTGAGGGGGAAGGGGAGTGGGGGGAGGGGGAAGAAAGAGGCAAGGAAGGGGAGCAGTTTAGACAAGAACCTAGTATAAAGGAACCATGGACATGGACAACAGGTGGGATTGACTTTGGGGGGAATGGGTGGGTGGGGAGGGGGACATAGGGGAGCAAAAAGGGGATGGATGTAATACAACAACAATAAAATAAAAATAAAACAGAAGTATTCAGTGTACACGTACTAGAAAGCTCATAACTCAATGAAGGTGCAAATTAAACAAATAAATGTAGAAAACAACCAGATGTGGAACAGCTTTTTATTCAAACATCAATTTTCTCTTTACACTCATTTAATAGAGACTATAACACTGAAATCTCTGGTAAGCTCTCGGTTTCTTCTATTTTTTGATAACTTCTTTCACTGCTCATTAGAGATTTTTAACAACACACTAAAACACTTACTAGTTATTAGTCCTGAACTTTATTGTAATATTTTATAAAATATATTTCTTCTTCTCACACCTCTTCAGCATTTTATTTCTTCAAAGAACTGGTAAGTAATGCCTAGTAATTAGAATCATAGTAATAATATTTTTATATTCAAAATGGCTCTATTAAAATATCCCCTGAGTGCCACCTCTCTGTTGAAACGAGAAGTCATTAAAGAAAGAAAGTTCAAGCAGTGGCCGTTTAACAGGTAAATAACCAATATTTAATGCATTTGCCCCCAAGAAATACTCAGTGATTAAGTGGCCTACGAATACCTTATAGCTTTCCCTCCAAATATCAAATGTAAGGTTAAAACCTGTTTTAAACCTTCTCTTAGGTATTTTCAGTGGTTTCTGAAACACTTTTAGGAAGCTCTGGCTTTTATGTATAGTTTGATATATGTATCGACCATTATATTAAGACCGTGTTTTATATCAATATTTATGTTAAGCAAAGTTATTTGGCCTCTGGTCTTTTAAAGTATTCCTCACTTATGGGTTGAGGTGTTTTAATCCAATTTCATAGCTCTTGTTCTCAAATTTCATCAAGAAAGGACCTGTAGGACCTTCCTTCCCAAATGCATAGACATTAAGAAAAAAATAGGAAGTGAGACAGATGGGAGCTTTGTATAAGTAGATGGAAGCTCTATTTCTTTTCTTCTGTATGCTGGCCTGATTCTGACAACGTGGCTCACTGAGTGTGCTGGGATTAGATAAGTCACTTTGGTACCTGGCATGGTGTTGAGTGTGAGCTCTTTGAGTCTCCTAGAAGAGATAAGCATTTAAGAACTGTGAGGTGCTATTCTAAGAAAATATCTTTCTTTCTTTCTTTCTTTCTTTTTTAAGATTTTATTCATTATTTTTAGAGAGAAGGGCAGGAAGGGAGGAAGAAAGGGAGAGAAACATCAATGTACAGTTGCCTTTCACCTGCCTCCAGCTGGGGAGCTGGCTTGCAACCTGGTTATGTACCCTGGCTGGGAACCAAACCAGTAACCCTTGGGTTTGCAGGTTAGCACCAATTCACTGAGCCACACCAGCCAGGGCAGAAAATATCTTTAACATAATGAATAATGTGCTTTTCTTTTGGAACACTAAATATTTCTTTAGAATAATTCTCAACTGATCCTGCACTACTTTGCTGAGCCCTGAGTAATTTCCAAGAAAATTTCATCTAAAAGTCAAGTTTTGTGCCAAATCCATGGCTTTTCTTAAATCAAAATGTATGCTAAGCATAATCTCACAACTGTCCTGTAAGTATTAGTTCCACAAGTCATAGAGTGCTTCAAATATTTGGCAATATGCCAATGTTTACTTAGCTAATGAGACATTCATCTTTAGTCATCTTTTACTACATATCTTCAACTACTTCCGGCTTCTGTCCAGATCTTGCAAGAACAAGAAGATAGTCAGATTGGATTGCATTGTCTTCCATGTTCATTTGGCGCCTGAGTAAAAGTTTGATGTGTATCCCACAGCCAGCCAGCCTGCTTTTCCCTCTCCTCCCCCAAATTCAGGACATCCTGCCTGCCTGCTGGTAGTAGGGAAAGAAAACCAAAGTAGGTGACCAAATTGATATAAGTAGTGTTTTCATTTTTTTCTTCAAAGTGTCCAGCAAGATTTATTATCAGATCACACTGGCCTCATAAATTGATATCTTTTCTTAACTAAATGAGTCCACCAGTGAAAATATCTGACCCTCATGTTGTACCTAAGCAAAGATTTTTTATAACAAATTTAATTTCTTTAATAAAGGGTCAATAAATTTTTTATTTTATCTTGCATCTATTTTGGTAAGTTGTATTGTTCAGGAAATGTGTCCTTTCATGTAAGTTGTTGAATTTATTGGCAGAAAGTTGTTTAAATATCTGTAGAATCTGTAATATAGTAACATTTTTTTCCTGATATTGATAATTTCTCTCAATTTGTTTTTGATCAGTCTAGCTAGAGTTTGTCAATTTTGTTATCTCTTCCAAAAAATCCTTTATACATGTCAATTTTTTCCCTATCATTAATTTGCTTTTTATTTCATTGATTTCTCCTCTGTATTATTTTTTCCCTATAGTTACTTTGGATTTACCTTGCTCTTCTTTCTTTAAGTCTTACTGTAGAAACTTAGGTGATTGCACTCCTTTATTCTTTCCTTTCTAGGCATTTACAAGCTGTAAGTTTCCCTCTAAGCACTGTGTTAGCTGTAACTCACAAACTTTGATATGCTATATTTTCATCATAATTCAGGCTGAAATATCTCCTAACATGTCTTGTGATTTTTTTGATGCATGGATTATTGTGTTTGTTTCATTTCTTAATATTTGGGTCTTATCCCCCTACATATCTTATTGTTATTTGTTTCTAATTTATTTCCATTATCTAAAATAATAGTTATTTCCATTATTAAAATGTATTAAGATGTTTTTTCAGGGCCCAGCAAATGGTTTATCTTGATGAATATGCCATGTGCACTTGAAAATAATGTTTGATTTGCAATTGTTGGATGAAATATTCCATAAATATTAATTAGATAAAGGAAGTTGATAGTGTTGTTTAGATCACTTATCTATTTTTTTATCAATTGCTGAGAGAAAAATCCAATTATCACTGTTGATTTGTATGTTTCTCTTTTTAATTTTATGTTGCTTTTTCATCTAGTATATTTTTAACCTCTTTTATTAGGCACATATCATTATATAACTATATGATTCTTATGTCTTTTTGTGTAACCTTTTATTGTTCTAATAGGTGCTATTCTAAGAAAATATTTTTCCTTTTTTTTTCAAGATTTTATTCATTATTTTTAGAGAGAAGGGCAAGAAGGGAATTATCTCTGGTAGTACTCTGTCTAAGCATCTATCATATCTCCTGTATGTAGCCACTCCTACCTTTCTAGGTTCATTGTTTGCATGATATATCTTTTACTACTATTTACTTTCAACCCATCTGTATTTTTATATTTAAAGTTCATATCTTGTGGAGAGACAATTTTGAGTCTTACTCTTTTATAAATTCTGAGAATTCCTGACTTCTAATTGGCGTGTTTGATCCAGTTATTAATAATTGAGTTTAGACCAGGTATTTTACTAGTTGTTTTCAGTTGGTCCCATCTGTTTTTTTGGGTTTGCTTTTTATTTTCTGTTCCTACTTCCTTAATTTCTTTTGATTTAATTTAATGTTTTTGAAAATTCACTTATAATGGATTTTGCCATTTTCATTTATATCATTTTGCATTGTTTCAGCTGGTTCTTGGGATCACAATATACATCCTTAGTTTTTCATAGCCTATTTAGATTTAATATTGGATCATTTATATAAAGTATAATAGCCTTTCATAAATAGTATTTTTAAAAGATTTTTTTTGTTTTTAGTTGTTATATGTATTTCATCTTAAAAAAATGGGATTTCATTTTTAAATCCCATTATAAAATGTTATAAATATTGCTTTAAATAGACATGCAGATTTCTAATAAATTAGGAGGGAGACAATGATTATTTTATACTTAGCCACACATTTAACATTTTTAGTATTTCATTCTCATCTGTAGATCTGAACATTGCCACTAGCATCAATTCTTCTCACCTAAAGATTTCTTTTGCATGTTTTTTTTTGTACTGCAGATCTGATGATAAAAATCCTCTTAGTTTTTTATCTATCTGAAAATGTCTTTGTTTTGTCTTCAGTCATGGTTATTTTCACTTCATTGAGTTGACTTTTCTTTCATCATGTTAAAGATGCCATCCCATTATCTTCTTGTTTCCATTGTTTCTGACAAGAAATCATCATTAACCCATATCATTCTACTGCATGTTAATATGTGGTTAATCAGTGATTGCTTTCAAGAGTTTCTTTTAAACTCTGGTTTCCAGAAGCTTGACTGTGTTATGCCCAAATGTAGTTTTCTTTTCCTTTTGGAGTTCAATTGGTCCTTTCATCAAATTTGTGGAAATTATCAAATTATTTTCTTAATGCCCTCAGTGCCCTTATAGCTCACTGAGATTCTTCAGTTATCTAATCTTTTGTTTTTCTTCAGCTTAGATACATCCTATTATTCTACCTTTAAACTGATTTACTCTTTTCTCATTTCAGTCTGCTGTTAAAGTCACTTGGAAAATTTTTTTAAACTTTTTTTTAAAGATTTTATTCATTATTTTTAGAGAGAGAAGGGAGAGAGGGTGCGAGACATCAATGTATGGTTGCCTTTCACCTGTCTCAAGCTACGGACCTGTCTGGAGACCTGGCTTACAACCTGTTTATGTGCCTTGACTGGGGAATTGAACCAGCAACCTTTGGGTTTGCAGGCCAGCACCTTATCCACTGTGCCACCAGCCCAGCCTGTGATTTTCTTTTGACTTCAGTATCTCTGCCAAGATTTTCAATTTGTTGATTAATTATAAGCATGTTTTCCTCTAAATATCTAGGTCATCGTAAAGTTTGTCTCAGGTTTGGATCACATTTTTCTGTTTCTTCATAAACCTTGTAATTTTGAATGTCTTGGACAGTGTGAATGATACATACAAAGACACCAAAGTTTATCTCTCTAAAGAGTATGCTTTCATCATTTGCTTTGAGGGAAGCTGTTGAATTCAAATGCTAACCTGTTTCCATGCTGTGGAAGAACCAGTTTAGTTCTTTTAGACATGTATATGTTGTTCAGGGATCAGCCCAAGATCTTGACCAAGTTTATATACAGACTTTCTCTCTACCACCCTGCCAAGGGCTTTCACCTTTCCAGGATTTCTCTCCTCACCTTCCAGCTGTGTGGTCTCCCCAGCTCCTCTGTCCTATGGTTCTCCAAGCTAGTAAGACTATGGATTTGGGTTTGCAGGCTGGCACCAATCCACTAAGCCACCCCAGCCAGGGCTACTTCCAGTTTCTTTTAGTTCCTCTAGAGTGCCTTCACATTATTGTATTTTACATTTTATATAGTGTTTTGAGTTGTTATCTTAGAGTGGGTTGACCTGATAGAAGCTACTTATTACTAAAACCCTATTTATGTTAAGTTTATATTCACCAAGAAATCAGTTTATTAATTAGTTTCCCCAGTACCTCCATGTAACAGTTGCCTGGTGTTGTGATAAGTAGATCTTTCCTTTCCTCTACTCTACCACTTTAAAATATGTTATTTATTCATTGGTTGATTTATTTGTTTACTCCCCACATATTTACTGAGATTCTGCTATGTTCTAGGTATTGGATATATAAAACTGAATAAAATATAGTCTCTGCCTTCACAGAGCTCAGACTCTAATTTACACTGTCCATTACAGTAGTTACCAGCACACATATGGAATATTTCCATCACCTGAAAGTTCTAATGGACTGTGTTGGTGTAGTGGAAGAGAAAGATATAATTCATAACTAAAATGTAGTATTGTAAAGTATTGGAATAGAGTTATGTACAAGGTATGGCAGCTAAACTGAGGTGATACTACTTAATTGGTATTAATTACAAAGATCAAAAGGAGAGCTGATTTTTAAGCTGAATTTTTAATGACCAGAAAGATTCGGTCAGTCATCCTAGGAAGTATATCAATAACCTAGGAAGACTTGAGACAGATTATGGAAGGGTAAGAAAACTCCTGATTTTAAAATCTAGTTTAGGTGTTTGGATGAGCAGGGACCATAGATAGAACATATTTAACATGAAAATAATGAGTTGGTTAAAATCATACCAAATCTGAGATGCCTATTTAACACTCAAGGAAGTTAGGTATATAGCTCTGAAGCTTAGATGAGGGAGATCTGAGTAGGAAAGTCAGATTTGATGTAATAATACATTAAATGTTGTTAAATGTGTTAGCCCACTTGAATTGGCCTTGAGAGTGTAGATGGAGGAGTGAAAGGAGCTAATGCATCTTGATTATTTAATGTGCGTCAGACATTCTGTTAGGCACTTGACATGAGTTTGGGAAGAAGTACACTTACAATTGTACTTTGGTATGGAGAGACCTGGATTTGAATTCATGAAGTACCACTTTACTAAATGAACTTAAGATAGTTACTTAATTTATCCAAACTTCAATTTTCAAAAAGTATAATAATAAACTGCATGTGGTTTGATGAGAATTAAATAAAATATAAATAGGAGTACCTAACACATGCTAAGCTCCAATATATGTAATTTATTATTGTTGTAATTATTGTTATTATTACTATATCATCACTATTACCATCATCTTATTTAGCCTTCATAATAACTTTATGATGTAGCTTAAAATTATTATGACTTTCTTAAGGTTTCTAGCAGAAAAGTGTTCTGATTTCTTTCCAGGGTTCTTTTATCACAGGAATTAAAAACATTTACTTAATTATACTCAAAATAATACAGACTCACACATATATTTTTTTCTTGTTTTTAAGAAAAGGAAGAGCAACTCCAGACATGACTTTGAAGCAACTGCATAATCAAATTTCAATTCATGTAGCCACTCCCTTTGCTGCGATAGTTAGTGGTATTGAAATGTATTTGTCTGTCAACAGATCTGATTAACTACTGCTTTTAGACAACTGGAAACAAAATAAATATCAGGTGTCAGAATATTACCCAGAAACTACAAAAATGTCCTTCTCCATTAAGTTTTGGGCAGGTAACCTGTATTTCCTTTTAAATGTCTTGCTAAAACTGAAGGCCTTAGTATATAAATATAGTGGTAGTAATTTCCACCACCCACCAATTTCAAAGGTTACATAAAGATTTAAGAGTTTCATGTCTTTGTAAAGAGTTATAAGAACATAATAACTTATTAGCTTTCCAACAGGTGCCTTCTTTTTCCTTGACAGTTCTTACCATAACTCCTTCAGTTGGTAATTTAGTAAGAGTAGTAAGTGGATCTTAGCTTTACAATTATTTCAGCTTCCTTATATTTAAAGTTTCAGGTTATTTGTTGCAATAATATTTCATTTATTTAACAGAAATTTATTGGTACTTCATTATATAAAAATGACAAGATTTCCTTTTTTAAAATGGCTGTATATGTTTATTCCATTGTACAGATGTACCACATTATCCTTTTATTCATCAATGGACACTTGGGTTGTTTCAATGTTTTAGTTATTGTATGTAATGCTGCAAAGACATAAAGGTGCATATGTTTTCTCAAGTTAGTGTTTTTTATTTATTTGAGTAAATACCCAGAAGTGAAATTACTGGATCATATGGTAGTTCTATTTTTAATTTTTTGAGGAACCTCCATTCTTTTATTGGATATATGATTTGCAAATATTCTCTTCCATTTGGTAGGTTTCCTTAACATTTTGTTGAGCCTTCTTTGCTATGCTAAAGCTTTTTAATTTGATATAGTCTCACATGCTTATTTTTGCTTTAGTTACCTTTGCTTTTGGTGTCAAATCCATAAAAACATCTCCAAGACTGATAACAAGGAGCTTATTACCTATGTTTTCTTCTAAGAGTTTTATGAGATCTTATGTTCAGGTCTTTTTTATTATTATTTTAAGTTAATTTTTGTGTATAGTATAAGAAGGTGATCCACTTTAACTCTTATGAATATGGCTATCCCATTCTTCCAACACCATTTATTGAAGATACTGTTCTTTCCTCATTGTATAGTGTTGGCTTCTTTGTCATAACTTAACTGACAATATATGCATAGATTTATTTTTGGCTCTCTATTCTGTTCCATTGTTCTGGGTATGTTTTTATGTTAACACCATACTGTTCTGATTACTACAGCTTTGTAATATAGCTTGAAATCAGGGAGTGTGGTGCTTCCAGCTTTGTTCTTTTTTCTTAATGCAGCTTTAACTAGTGCAAATTCTTTCTTGAAGGGAGAGCTAAGCAGTACCTCTCCAGGACTACCATACTCTACCCTTTCAAAATGCTCACCCTTTGCTTTCTACTAAAAAGCTGGTGTGTATGTATGTGTGTGTGCAAGATTATTTTATTAATGAAGAAACCAGCATGATGATAACGATAGTTCAAAGAAAGGGAGCAAGAATGATTCTATCTAGCCCTGACTGGTGTGGATCTGGATTGAGAGCCAACCTGTGAACCCAAGGGTTGCTGGTTCAATTCCCAGTCAGGGCACATGTCCAGGTTGCTGGCCAGGCCTTCAGTTAGGGGCATGCAAGAAGCAACCATACATTGATATTTCTCTCCTTCTCTTTCTCCCTTCTTTCTCTTTTCTCTAGAAATAAATAAATATTTTAAAGAAATAATGATTATGTCTAGTGGTTGAAAATAATGCTGAAATAAGAATTTAAATTAAATAAAAACTAGTTGATGCTTCATCGAACAATAAAACTATGATCTATAAGATTTGTATTTTCTACTGGACAGAAATACATTGCAACATATAGATCTTTTACAAGTGAACATTAACTTTACAGAGTCTGTCCTTAATAGTAAATAATTAAACAACGTTTCTTTCCCTAAAGCAGTGGTTGTCATTTGGAGGCAAATTCGACTTCCCTTATCCCCACCCCTGATATATCTGATAATATCTGGAGACATTTTCAGTTATCACAGCTGAGGAGAGAAAGGGATGCTAGTGGCAGCTGATGTTTAGAAGCTAATGATACTGATAAACATCTGACAGTTCACAGGTCAGCTCCACAACAAATAAGTACCTGGACAGAAATGTCAATAGTGCTGAGACTGAAGACTCTCTACAGATAACACTTCAAGTGGCTTGTTAGACAATGCTCTAGTATGATTCTGAAAGGACATATGAAGCAAAATTTTAATGTCTCTCAGCCTCATACCCTTACCTGTTAAATTGGGATAATGATATTAGCAACCTCTTGTAATTTGGGGGAGAACTAAATTAAAAAATTGTGCTTGACTGTATTTTTACAAATATGGCTGCACAAAGATATACCTCATCCCAAGTGGGGGTTGTGTTTCCTCCCCTTGAACCTGGGTGGATCACTATTACTGCCTCTCCCAATAGAGCACAGTGGATGTGACACTGCACCACTTTTGGGGCTAGGTCATAGCAAGTAGTACAGTTTCTATCTGGCTCTCTTCTCTGGGACACCAACGTGGAAGCCCTGAGCCAACATGAAAGAAGTCTGACTGTGCTGGAAAATCACACACACACACAGACCACACAGAGATCTGGAGAGTTGTTGGACGTTCCTACCCTGGCTCTTCCTGTCTTAACAGCTCAGCCTCCAGACATGTGGGTGAACAAGGCTTTGAGATGCCCCAGACAGCACCTGACTGCATTCTCATAAGAAACCGCTAGTCAAAACCACCCAGCTTAACTGCACTCAAATAAATTCCTGGCTCATGGAAACTGTGAGAGATAATAAAACAATTATTTTTTTAAGCCACTATGTTTGGGGATGATTTGTTCCACAGCAATAGACAAGCAAAACAAAAATACTCGCATAATGCTTCACTCATAACAAAAGCATGATTGCTCACATTTTTCTGTAGTTTTAATATTTTGTAGTGTTAGTATTTTTATTTTATTTTATTGTTGCTGTATTACATCCATCCTCTTTTTGCTCCCCTCTGTCCTCCCCACCCACCCATTCCTCCCAAAGTCAATCCCACCTGTTGTCCATGTCCATGGTTCCTTTATACTAGGTTCTTATCTAAGCTGCTCCCCTTCCCTGCCTCTGCCTCCCCCCTCCCCCCAACCCCTTTCCCCCTGACCACTGAAGGCCTAGTCACTGTATTCATATATTTGGTTCTGTTTTGCTTGTTGTTAGTTTTGTTCATTATTGTCCTGTAATGGGTGAGGTCATATGATATTTGTCCTTCACTAACTGGCTTATTCACTAAGCATAACACTCTCCAGTTCCATCCATGTTGTTGCAAAGGGTACAAGTTCCTTCTTTCTTTCTGCTATATAGAATTCCATTGTGTAAATGTACCAAAGTTTTCTGATCCAATCATCCACTGATGGGCACTTAGGCTGTTTCCAGCACTTGGCTACTGTAAATAGTGCCGCTATGAACATAGGTGTACATAGGTTCTTCTGAATTGGTGTTTCAGGATTCTTTGGGTATAGTCCAAGTAGTGGAATCATTGCTGGATCCAAAGGCAGTTCCATTTTTAGTTTTTTAAGGAAACCCCATACTGTTTTCCACAGTGGCTGCACCAACCTGCATTCCCACCAACAGTGCAGGAGGGTTCCCCTTGCCCCACATCCTTGCCAACACTTGTTGTTTGTTGATTTGTTGATGATTGCCATTCTGATAGGGGTGAGGTGGTATCTTATTGTGGTTTCAATTTGCATCTCTGTAATGACTAGTGATGTTGAACATTCTTTCATATGCCTCTGGGCCCTTTGTATATCTTCCTCAGTGAGTTGTCTGTTCAGGTCCTTTGCCCATTTTTCAATTGGGCTGTCTGTCTCCCTGGTGTTGAGTCACATTAGTTCTTTATATATTTTGGAGATCAGACCCTTGTCTGAGGTATCATTGGCAATTATGTTTTCCCATACAGTTGGTTCCCTTTGAA
>PVIW01015438.1:0-19715 GCA_004026585.1 Noctilio leporinus | reverse complement strand
AACCAACTGTATGGGAAAACATAATTGCCAATGATACCTCAGACAAGGGTCTGATCTCCAAAATATATAAAGAACTAATGCGACTCAACACCAGGGAGACAGACAGACCAATTAAAAAATGGGCAAAGGACCTGAACAGACAACTCACTGAGGAAGATATACAAAGGGCCCAGAGGCATATGAAAGAATGCTCAACATCACTAGTCATCAGACAGATGCAAATTAAAACCACAATAAGATACCACCTCACACCTGTCAGAATGGCAATCATCAACAAATCAACAAACAGCAAATGTTGGGGAGGATGTGGGGCAAAGGGAACCCTCATACACTATTGGTGGGAATGTAGGCTGGTGCAGCCACTGTGGAAAACAGTATGGGGCTGCCTTAAAAAACTAAAAATGGAACTGCCTTTTGATCCAGCAATTCCACTACTTGGACTATACCCAAAGAATCCTGAAACACCAATTCATAAGAATCTATGTACCCCTATGTTCATAGCAGCACTATTTACAATAGCCAAGTGCTAGAAACAGCCTAAGTGCCCATCAGTAGATGATTAGATCCAAAAACTTTGGTACATTTACACAATGGAATTCTATATAGCAGAAAGAAAGAAGGAACTTGTACTCTTTGCAACAACATGGATGGAACTGGAGAGTATTATGCTTAGTGAAATAAGCCAGTCAGTGAAGGACAAATATCATATGATCTCACCCATTACGGGATTGTCCCGTAATGAACAAAAGTAACAGCAAGCAAAACAGGACCAAATATATGAATACAGTGAATAGGCCTTCAGTGGTCAGGGGGAAAAGGTTGCGGGGAGGGGGGAGGCAGAGGCAAGGAAGGGGAGCAGCTTAACACAAGAACCTAGTATAAAGGAACCATGGACATGGACAATAGGTGGGATTGACTTTGGGGGGAATGGGTGGGTGGGGAGGGGGACAGAGGGGAGCAAAAAGGGGATGGATGTAATACAACAACAATAAAATTAAAAAAGAAAGAAAGAAAATTGAGTTTGATAGATGGCCTGGTTACCATCTGCTAAGAAAGGCCTTTGTCCCCAAATCTCTGCTAGCATCACATTAGGCTGAAGTCCTGGAAATCTTACCATGCAATTAAAGGATAAGCAAAGTAATGCTCAGTCATGCTCAGCCTCAGGCTTTCTACTACATCTGTACGAACATGCATGTCTGTTTGAACCCTTCTTGAGCCATCACAGCTTGGGCATCAGACAAAACCCATGTGTCCAAGACAAAATCCAAGTCTAAATGAAGATTTTGCTCTTTCTAATCTTGTGAGTTTGGGCAAGTTGCTTAAGTACTCTGAGCCTCACTTTTCCCCTCTGTAAAGTGGGGATATAGAGTTTACTTCATAGAGTTGTGGGGAATAAAAGAATATGTAAACCTAGAGTTAGGAACACTGCCTAGAACATAAATGCTTAAATGATTTCAGGTCCTGACCACAGTGAGGATGGTGACTCCTACTCTGAGTTGGGATATCATAAAATCAGAAATACAGAGTGGATCCTGATGCCTAGCTAGAATATGAACTAAGAAAGTTTTTATGACATTTCTATCACATATCACACAGCATCACAAAAGTTTCCACCTATTGCCTTAATTACAAGAGACTAACAAGACAGATCCAGAGAAAAGAGAATAGCAAGGGCAGTGCAGGTTCAGTGGTACCCATTAAGGCCTCTTAAGTTCTCCAAAACCATCCACAGGGGCAGAAGCCAAATTTTGCTCCCAGTATTGATACATGCCCAGTTATGCTGCCTGAGCCCTATCACAAAGAGTGAGGGTGGTTTGGCAGCTATAGGGTAACACACATAAATAGTAAGTCAGGGCACATTAATAGGGGGAGTACAAGGTTAGAAAGCCAGAGACCAGGGACTCCCTCAGTGCTGCCCTCAGCCAGCTGCTCTTCTCCAGTGGATCTGCACAGGAAATGAAGTGGGTACAAGCTGGGATTTTACCCAGACCCTGTGTGGAATCCACAGCGCTGGCCTGGCCCAAGTTAGATCAGGGCGAGCAATCAGAAAGGAAAAGAGGCTCTGCCTGCTTTACTGAAGTCCACAGATACACCCCGCCCCCCCCCCCACACACACACACACATACAGAGAAGAGCATGCCTGCCCCTGCAACCCTGAGTGTGAGAGAGGGGCAGGATACAAAGGAAGGGGGCTGGGAGCAGGCACCAGGGCCAGAATTGAGTTGCCCAGCATTCCCTTCCTCCAGGATCAGTTTGAGCAACCATTCCACAGAGGGAAGAGAATCAAAAAGGAAAAAAATAGGATGTGACTTTCTCCCAGGAGTATCAGGCTCCTTCCTTCATTATAAGTACTTACTGAATATCAGAAAAAAAAAAAAAGCATAAAATCCCTTTCCCATCTCCTTGTAGAGCTTGCTGCCCAATGCATGGGTAAGGGATGGAGGTTAACAATAAATGTAGTGAATATAATATGTAAATTGTACAGTATTGTATGACAGATGGTGACTTTGTTGTGAACACCATGAGTATAGTAAGGGAGATTGAGAAGTGCAGTTCCCAGTTTTTACTAGGAAGTAAGCAGAGCCCTCACTGAAAGGTGACAGACATCTGAGCAAAGTTTTGGACTCATATAGACATGAGAAAGAAAAGTCTGGCCATTGGGAAGAAAAAGGACATTGTGCTGGATCAGGAGCAACCCTGGAGCTTACGGGGCATGTCTATTACATAGGATGAAGGCGAAAGGGGGAACAGTCCAGAAGGGAAGTCAGAGAAACAACGTGGACTATCCCTCACTCCAGTGAAATGTCCTAGTCCTGGCAACACCCATGGCACTCCTTCCAGGTGCAGGAGAAGGAGATGGGCACTAAGAATTGTAGGAGGACAGCCTCTGGCTCTTAGAGGGCCCAAGGGCAAACAGAGGTGGGAAGACAGTGTCTCAGATGACCCTGACCCTCAGGAATACGGGAACCTGAGTTTTCAGTTCAATGTGTTATGCAAGGCTGAAACAAGTGGTCAGCAGGCTGTGTCTCAAGGTGCTTTATGAAAGTCTCCAGCTCCAGACAGCAAATCTGGGATTTGTGGCTAATTGCAAAACTTCACGCTCCCAATGAGCCCTGTTTAAAACCTGGGAACATTTAAAACCCCTTCCCTGGAGATTTGATTCAGTAATGCTGGGGTGAGACCCAAGAGACTTAGCTTTCACAAAGTTCCCCTAGGAAATTTAGTATGCCTCCAGGCATGGAGCTCTACAAGTCCACACCCTGTGCTTAGCTATGTGTGGATTCCAGAAGAATTGTCTCTAGCCCACCACCAGCGTACCAATTGATTGTATTATTCATGTTTCACCCTTCAGTGAAAGCTTTTTGACCAGAAGTATTGAGGAAATTACTATATTGTGGAAGGGACTAAGACTTTGTATTTTCACTTGCTTGGCTTTAAATAAGTCCCATAAGATATTCAAATATTAGGTTTTCCTGTGTCTCACCCTTTATATGTTAATTTACATATCTCCATCATTCTCATTTAACATGTGGATAACAATATGTTTCTCAACACTTAGAAATAAGCCCTCCACGGCCATGACAATGATAAAATATGGCTGCTAATAGTGCAAAACACAGGTTTTCCAGGCTCTCAGAAAACATCAAAGTCTTCCTTTGCCAGAAACTGTGGGTGGAAAGAAATGTGAAAAGGGGCCTTCTGATCCCATGTGTGAGCCAAGGCATGCTGAGTGGGTTGGATTTATGAACTGTTAGCTGCCGTCTTCAGAGGCCTGCTTGGCCAGGAGTGAGGTCATCAGGAAGCAGGTGTATGGCTTCCTAACAGGTGTTTCCAAAAGAACCTTTCAGCCCGGGCTCCATTGACACCTGGAGTGAAGGGGCATGGCTGTTGGGCAGGGGAGCCCTCAGCCACAGTGTTGAATCAACACAAGCATTCCCCTAAAGGAAACAGCTAAGATAGAAAATAATCATCATGTGATTGGAAAAGCTACTTCAGAAAACTGACAGGAATGTCCATGTTTGCAAAGCCTGAAGTCTGAGAATTGTATGGAAATTGGGAGAATTCTTCAAACACCAAAAAACAAATTCTTAAAAATGTGTGGCTTTGTTGCACTTGCAGTCTCTGAGGATCAGATATGAATGTGGGAGAAGATAAAAAAGTCCAGAGTACCACCCCCTCATGGTACATGTGCAATCTGGCCACCCAGCCTATCTGCGAGTCATCAACAATTTCCAGTTCTCAGTCTATGGAGCTTAAGTGGGTGGAGCCTGCACCCTTGCTCCAATCTTGGACCCGTAGCCTGCTATCCACCTGGAATCCCTGAGTCTTCTGCAGAGTGATTGGAAAATGTGTGTTTTCTAGCAGGTTGATGAGGCACTTGAAAGTGAATCCCCATTTACCTGGCCATTTCTGGTACCATGTGAAGAAAGCCAGTTTGAGGGCAAAAGCAACACACAGGAACAGCAGAGCTGACACACAGAGAAGAGAACGGCAGTCCTAAAGGCATTGTTTGAGCTCCTGGTCGTAGCCATGTGAAAAGTCACCCTAATTTGATTTACATGAGCTCATGGATGCCTGTGTTTGCAAAAGGCACCGTTTGTGAACAGAAGGTGCAGACCTCATTGTGTCTCCACCAGACAATAATGTTTTGATGACTCATTAAAAATAATGCATTCATGGGTTATAGAGAGAAGTCAGGAAAATTAAGATGGAGCCCCAGCTTTTTGACAACCTAGGGAATACTCCCTTACAAAATCAGAGGGTTAACCTAGATAAATTCTCAGTTCTTTTACTCTATTATCTTATGAACTCAGTGATATAACCTAACACCATTTTTAAGTTCTTGTAAACGGAATGTCTTCTCTACATTTAACTATCTGATTATACTTCCCACTTCAAATTTCTTCATCTATAGAAGAGGGAATACAAAATTTGATGTCACAAGTTTTAACGGGCATCACTTTTTATTTTTGATTAATTTTTGTTCTATGATGGTCAACAGAAGGAAATTAAGTTCAATTATAATGAAGCCCCATTGAGGAAAATAGTTGTATTGTCAAACAGCAAGTAAATGATACTGGAGACATTGGTGGAGTACCCTTCTTCCTACACCTCCATTTATAGCCTCTCTCTCAGAACCTCGGCTCTGCTCTTGGCTTTGTCCTTCAAGGATCTTTGAGTCAAGTTGGAACAAGAATTCTCTGTTAACAAATACAGTAGTTCCACATCATAGCTTTCTTGGATGCCTTTCACTCTGTTTCTTCCTTCAAAGCAAAAAGATGTTTTTCCACAGTTGACAAAGAATTAATGTCTGTATGTTTCTCCAATCACTTCCTCCCCTAGAACCCTGGAAAGATGTCCTCTTTGGATTAATGGCAGCTAAATGATTAAAAACTAATACAATTACCCTGATTGGAATTGTTTACATTTTACTTGTGAAATGAAGATGTCTTGACATTGTATACCTTATAATTAGATATCTAGAGAGACAGTGCCTGGCATTTGTTTTCATAAGAAATAAATCTCTGCTCAGTTCCTTTTAACACACTCACAGGAGGAGCTCAAAAGCTGTTAGACCAGCAATCAATATGGACTCACCTTTTCCTACCTATAAATTAGAGATAATGAAATTTGCCACACCTCTGCTTTAAGCTCTGAATGAGGGTAGAGTTGTAGGCCAGGGAGTAAATTGCTGTATAAACATAATACATTGATTTCTGAGCCTTCCAGATTTGGTTTGGGGTTTAGGAAAAGGGTTAATTCAATTCTGCACTATTTTCTTTTTCCTCCAGACTGGTCATGGGAACATTGACAATTCTGATGGTCACTAAACAAAAATTTAGCTGCTTGGAAATACCAGCAGGAACCCAAGGTAAGGAATTACTGAGTTCAGATTAAGTTACGTCTGAGGATGGAATGCAACAGAGACCTGCCCCCACCCGCCAAGCTGTTTTGCACCAGGCCAGGGTTTGGCAGTGGCTGTGTCCCTCTTTCTGCCAATGGCTGTATATCCTAAGCAGAGGCCGCTTTCCCTCTGCCATCACTCCCTGACTTCGCCTGTTTGAGCTTAGGGCTTCATCTGCTCTGAGCCCTGGGTTCTCTTCCCCTTTGCAGGCTCACAAGCTCACACAGGCCCTTCATTAAATTCCTTCTGGACACTTGGTCATCCATGTTAGTGCATATTAATGGCACAGATAACCCTTGACATAGTGAGAAATACCAAGATGTAAGGAATCAAAACAGCCATCAATAATATTTTTCCACACTGTTCCAAAAAGTGGCAATATATATCTTTTCTCTTTTAGTGCTCTGTATCTATAGACAGCATTATCAAAGATATATTTTCTTGACCCCATGTGGTTTCATTCCCAGCACACCTGTGAGCACATGTTCACATACCTGCACATTTTTAATTAAAAGCCGATTCCCAGCTTCAGAATTTTTTGGGCCTCTGCCTACCTCCTCTGTTTTGCATAACCCCACCAACATCAAAGGGCAAAGACTGTATTTCCAATCTTCCCAGCTGTACCTCAGGTATTTTTCCCGAGGCCCCACCCAAGTTGCTCTGTGCTCCATCCTTAGCCCAGAAAGACCAAACCTGGGGTGGAGGGTTGGGGGCAGCTCTCAGGACCCAGAGGACCAAGGCGACAGATACAGTGGACTGGTGGACTGGAACACAGCAGACGGCTACACCACAAAGCATGAACGGTGCAGAATTGGAACAAAGAGAGATGTAGTGAGGTAGGACTGCAGAGAGAGTCATGGGAGATCCATGGCCTGAGCAACTGGTTTTATTAGAATTGTCTCTTCAATAGCATGTAGGAGTCTTGGAGCAAAAAAAAAAAGAAAGAGTGAAGACAATGTCTTATGAGACACAATGTCCAGGTAGATGTGTGATTGGAGGGCAGGAGACCAGGTGACTCCTAGAGGCTATGCTCCGCAGAAAAACTGAATGAAAGGGGCCAAATGAGGATGGTGCCTGCAGAGATCCATCAGAATCAGGATACAGAATTTAGAACTTTAATAAACACTTTTATTCATCTCCTAAAATTTTTAGGCTTAGAATACTATGATTAAAATTTTTGCCTAGGCCCCAGCTGGTGGCTCAGTGGACAGGCACTGGCCTGCTAACCCAAAGATTGCTAGTTTGATTCTCCAGCCAAGGCACATAACCAGGTTGCAAGCCAGGTCTCCAGCCAGATTCGTAGCTGGAGGCAGGTGAAAGGCAACCATACATTGATGTTTCTCTCCCCCTCTGCCTCCCTCCTTTCCCCTCTCTCTAAAAACAATAAATAGGCCCTGGCTGGTAGCAGAGTGGTTAAGGCTCTGGCCTAGAACCCAAAGGTCACAAGTTCGATTCCCCAGCCAGGGCACATAACCAGGTTGCAAACCAGGTCTCCAGTCAGGTCTGTGGCTGGAGGCAGGTGAAACGCAACCATACATTGATGTCTCTCTCCCTCTCTGCCTCTCTCCCTTCCCCTCTTTCTAAAAAAATAATGAAATAAAATAAAATTTAAAAAAAATTAAAAACAATAAATAAAAAAACTTTTTTTTTTTTTTTAAAAAAAAAGCTTGCCTACAGGTCCATAGCTGGAGGCAGGTAAAGGCAACCATACATGGATGTTCCTCTCCCTTTCTTCCTCCCTCCCTGTATTTCTCTCTAAAAATAATCAATAGAATCTTTTTAAAAATTAAAAAAAAAAAAGCTTGCCTATATTTACATTGCTAGTGTTTTATTTCCCTTGCCTTTGTTAGTCCATTTTTTTAGAGTCAACATTGGCTGCACATTGGGATCATCCCAGTGGGCAGATTTTAACATACCAATACCTTGGTCTCCCCTTCTACCCCAGATTTTAACTGACTTGAGCTAGGAAGTAGTTTTGGGCACCTGGATTATTAAAATACTCCCCCTCAACATGATTCCAGTACTCAACTAAAGATGAGAATCACTGCTTTAGAAATTGTCAGCCAGACTTTCTTGGACTTGGGGAGTTAAGGAGAAGGGTAGCTTAGCCATTGACAGGTAGGTGAGAGTGAGACTGAGCAGGGCCATATCCCTGGAGCAAGACACAGTGGCCAAGGGATTAAAAGGAGGGCACACTACACAGGACATACAAAGTGCCACCTGAGGGACTTCTGCTGATGCTCTTTCCTATGTCACCAGATGGCTTTTCTTTGAGCAGTGGTTCTCACACTTTAGCATCATCAGAACCCTCTGGAGGTCAGAGCTTGTTAAAACACAGCCTGTTGGGCATCCCATCCCCACAGGAGTTTCTGATTTGGTAGTTTGGGTGGGAAACTATAATTTGTCTTTCTGACATGGTCCCAGATGATGATGCTGGTCCAGGGAACACACTTTGAGAAGCATTGCTCTTGAGAAAGTTCCTCTCCATCTATCCCTTAGTCTCTTGTTTTCTGTGATTAAGAGAGTAGGTTATTTACAGCCCTGCAGAGAGCCTTTTCCGCTCTGTGACCACACATGAGGTAACATCAATTATCCTGGGTCCTGGGTTGACAGGGCAGCAGAATGTTATCTGTTCCTCACCAGGTGCTTGCAGCTATGTGGTGCCTGAGGCCAATGCAAAGGCTCATTGGGAACTTGGGTTTTCCCTGGCTGTCATTCAAGAGCTTGTAACCTACACAGCAAGAAACACCCATTTGTCAGCAAAAGCATTTCCTCCTATGATCACAAATGGTTTCCAGTCTCAAAGAAAACTCAGAAGACATGTAGGAAGAAATATTGCCAAATCCACAGCTATAATCCCAGTCCATCCTGAAAACCAAATTGAAAAGAAAAGTAGAGAAATAATTTGGCTTCACTCTACCCATTCTTTCACCACTCTTTGGAATAAATGGATTTGTCCAAATTTCTAATTTTTGATATTTTCAAAGAAACTGCCTCTTGAGAAGAAGAGTACCTAGAGAGGTCTCAATCATTGTTATTAATAAAGTATCAGTCAGCTTCTGTTTTCTTTTCTCACAAACACAAACATTTCATCATTCTTTTTTAATTATTGCCTTTTCCTCTTTACACTGAAATACATTTTAGAAATGGAAAAATCAGTGCTGCTCATTTTCTCCAGTCTCAGCACAGAAAATGTACTGTCTGGAACAAAGATATAAACTCTGCTGGGCTCTTCCAGTTACCTCTGTACAAAGATTCAGGTTAGCCACCCTGATTCCTTCATCTGGTTGAGGAGCATGTAATCTATTTGTTTGCATACCACATCCATGCTGAAACTTGAGGATGGTGGTGAACTAAATCTAAAAGGTGGGACTATGAATGTCAGGTTATGTCCCTGGTTCTCTGGGACATTCAGGACTCTGCTGCATGTGCAGACCTGCCTAGGCTGCGTAAACCAGGAATAATGAACCTGGACTCACAGAGGACAGGAATTGTTCTTATGACCACTTAAATGAGCCCCAGGTAGGATGATGACCTAGCCCAGTGCATCCTGAAATCTATGGCCTGGGATACTCATTTCACAAGGGTTAGCTATTTCTGGATGGCATGGACACATAACTTTGAAAAACATAGAGTTAAAGAAGGCAAATCATATCAATTTTTTTAATTTCAGTACTTCTCAGAACTTCTAATGTGTTAATGTGCATGGTGAATTATTTCAAGAAGGAGGTTTATTGGACCTTAGGGAATGTATTTGGTCATAGAAAAAAAGTAAGGGCACTTATCTGCAGACATTTGGGAGGAATTTCTTTGGGAAACAATAGATGGTATCTAGACTCTTCTTGGGGAAATTCTACAGTTTAAGTCTCAAATCTCTATTATTTGAAAATAAGTCTCAAATAACCAACAGAACTAGGGGGTAAGGCTGAAGCCAACCGTAGCCATGGAGCATGACCTAAGAAGAAAAGTGCGTGAAGCCTTTAGAATGTTCCTTCTGCTCCCTCCCCATCACCCCACTGGAGTAAGAAAGTGATTCTGTGGAAAAAAACAAAAACCAAGAGAGGACTTTAAAACCCTAAGTGCCAACTTTTATAGGCATATTTTAAACATTTTCTTTCACTACCTTACATATAAAATATTTGGGCCCGAATACTCTTGCCAAAAGAGCTTTGTTTTACCTGGAGACCCTTACAGAAGGACAAAGCACCTTATTGGAAATCACTTTTTCCTCCAAGAACACCAGCCATCAAATGTGTGCATGGGTATTCAGATGACAAGCACAGAATCAGAGACCATTGCCTCTTCTACTAATTTCCCTCCCTTGTCTCTAGTTTGGCATCTGACCAAATTCATCAATGTGGAATTTTTCTGCTATTATGTTGTAGTCTAACATTTGAAAGTCTTCAATGTTCCATAAATTTATAGTATATGTTATGTTACATTAATTCTATGTTACTAAGTATTGTATGGTTTCATTATATATAATTATATCATTTAATACTCACCATAATGTTATGCTTATGAAATAAGCATTGTCAATAGTCCCCTTTTATAGGTGAGGAAATAAAGAAAACCAATTTCTGAATGAAATTCAGTAACTATAGTAAGTGACACAATTAGTGATAGCCAGATCCAGGACTTAAATCAAAATCCATTTGAAACTAATACCTGTGTTCTTCACCACTTCCTACATTCTTAATTATTGAAATAAGATTGAAAAAGAATTTTTATGATCTGCAAATAATGACATGTCACAGATTTTACAGCAAATCAACAAACAGCTCTATAGATAAAATCTCACACTATGGGACTGAACTGTTCAAATATACTGTTAAACATGCTCTCCAAATGCTCAGAATCAATGGGTTTATTTATTAAAAAACAAAGACTCTTTAGAAATGCTTATTTCTAGTACACAAGATTGATGAAAAAGAAAGAACTTCACGGTTAGTAAAATGCAATTAATCTTTAAGTCGGTTTGTAAAGTGCACTCATTTGTACCAATTAACTTCATTATACTATTTGAAAGATTTCTCTTCCTCTCTGCATTTCACCTTCTCTTAAGTTTTAAGTCTGCACCATCTTGACTCCCTTATTTCCAGATAAGATTGCAATAATTTGTCATTGGTGTGCAGACACTTTCTTAACTATTCCTGTGTTGCAAATAAAAGAGCCAGTATTGCTCAGAGGGTATCTCTAGGGCCCTGCAAAGCCAAGCACTATAAAATGGTTAGACATTAAAAATGTGAAGAAAATCCCATAAAACCACACATAAAAGTGTGTCTTGCCTTGCTATTTATATGGAAAGATGGTGCAGTTCAACTTTCAAGCCAAAGACTATTTTAGAATTAAAGTTTCAATCAGAACAGGAGTAAGAAGAGATTTCACTCTTTTTTACCCTTTCTTTTGGCTTGTAAAACTGCTGAAGTAAAAAGCATGTGCTGTGTTGGCGTCCTCACTGGCCTTTTGATCTCGCTCTCTTTTCTATCTGTCTCTCCTCTCTTCCCCCTCCCTCTCTTCCTCCTTTACCTCTCACAGTAAGCAAAATCTGCCTTTATTTATTTTAAAGATTTTATTTATTATTTTTAGAGGGGGGAAGGGAAAGAGGCGAAGAGGGAGAGAGGCATCAATGTATGGTTGCCTTTCACCTGCCTCCAACTACAGACCTGGCTTGCAACCTGGTTATATGACCTGGCTAAGGAATCGAACCAGCGACCTTTGGGTTTTCAGGCCAGCTCCTTATCCACTGTGTCACCAACCAGGGCTCTAAAATCTGCCTTTCTAGCTCATATACCTTCAGGTTAGAAAAACAAAAACAAAAAAAACCTGTTGTGTTAAATAAGATCTCTAACTCTTAGAGAAACAACCTTTGTTTATTTAAATTTAAAATTTAGACTTGTAATTAGAAAAGAACCCTGAGAAATAGCTCTTTTTATGCTCACTGGGAGAGCATCTGTTTAATGATTCAAAGGAGTTGATTTAAAAAAAAAAAGGTTTCATTTTACTGAGGGTATAAAACATGGTCATGGACTCATTCTGGCCAGGAGTATGTCTTAAGCTCTGCCATGAGCAATTAGTGTGACCACCAAAATAACAGCAAAGGATGGCATCAACAGATAGGTAGAAAAACGAATTCTAGGCATCATAGTTTTACCTTCACAATGTCCCATAATTGTGATAATTGTGTCATAGGGAGTCAGATACAGCAAACTGAAAGAGTAAAGAACATCAAGGGGTTAACTCTGGTTCTAGGGCAGGCTATGGCTATTTCTGTCACAGTTGAGACCACATTTCCACATGTCTTGGTTGTTGGAGCAGATGCTGCTATGCCAATCTGACAGTTTCCAACTACAAAGATCTATGACTCTAGTTATCTTTTTAGCTATCTGAACCTTTCTGGAAAGTTGAACATATCAGGGAGTTAACACCACCCCAGCATCCCTTAAGTAATAACTGATTGGATTTAATGAATACCCAGCTCCATAGGCCCTTGGTGGAATAATTTGGACACACCTTTTATACTGAGTCCCAGTTTCCCAAGGGGAATGGGCTCAAAGAGCTTAGTGATGAACTGCTCAATAGGACTCCCTTCATTTGCTTCCCATTCTTTCTGTATCATAGCTCTTAGGATTGCCTCCCAGATAAACTTGTTTGTACTTGAATCCTAGTATCCCCAGATACCCATCAAAAAACAGGTGCCCAAATGCTAGAGAAAAGGTAGAAATAAGAAACTATGTTCATCACAAGATTCTAAAAGCAGTCCACTATCAATGACCCTGTTTTTTTGCCCAAATCTGTCAGGACACATGCCATGAGACATGGTATCCTGCAGGAACTAGGTTTAATTCTGTGTATTACCAAGATAAATTTTTCCGAGCCATGTCCCCTCATGGCAATCAGATGGAAAGAGTGTCTGTCCCTTAAGGAAATACATAAATGGCCAAGAGCCACGGAAGCAAGTGATCAAGATGGTTGACCAGGAGGACCTCATTTGCTCCAGGCAGATGTTTTGGTTCTATGAAGGGCTTCATGTAGGGTAGTGTGGAGTACATTCAGGAATGAGAACTGCCAACTTTGCAGAAGGCAGGAGCTCTGGAGGAGCTCTGAGCAATGTGTTTTGTGAGCTCTTTGAGAGTCAGGAGCCAAAGTTCTTTATCCTACATTTGGTTTGCTTCTCAGTCTGAGTAAAACCAGCTATGGGTAGCTAGACAAGGTAAGTGTCTAGGAGACCCAGAAGACTAGGAAGTGGGGCATAAATTGAGGTAAATAGATTCAGAAGTAAACCTATGGAAAGCTTCAGAAAGAACACATGCATTCTAACAGTGATTGAGTGGTTGTGACTAGGATAGAACAAACAGAAACCCATTGGAACAGTGATGTGTTCAGCCATCTCCAACATGACAGGCGACAGAGGAAGGGGGAGGATAAGATTCTGTGGTAAGTCTTGGAATGCCAGCATGGCTTCAGAAAGCCTTTGGATGTTGGAGAAATCTAAAGAAAGCTGATGTAACCAGGAAAAAACAAAACAGAAAAAAAAAAAAAAAAAAAAAAAACGAGTAAGAGGAAAACTGATAGAAAATGAGGTTGCAAAGACAAACAAGAACCAGATCATTTAAGGACTTTCAAGCCATGGTAAGGAATTAGAGTCTCATTCTAATCCCAGTGGGAAATCACAGGAGAGTTTTTAAGAACAAAATACCCAGATTTGAATCTTAGGAGATCACTTTGGTTACTAACAGGAGAATGGGATCATATTTATTGACCATACTGGAAACTATACTAAATACTCTCTGTGCTCAATCTACATCATCTTTATCCCACGCCTATGAAGCAGGTCCTTTTATAATTCCTGTGGCTCAGAGAGAGTGTGTCTAGCCCCAGGTCACCTACTGGTGAGTGATGGAGCTGGGATATGGATCCAGATGTAGCTAGTCTCAAAGTCTGAGCTCTACACATACATCAGGATACTCTTGAGAACCTCTATATAAAGTCTCTCTCCCAACTCATCAACCAATGTTCTTTGATGTTCCTGTGGGCCCAATAATTTATATCACAGACTCCATTATCAGCTCAATTGCTTTCCAGTGTGATTTTTGGGTTTTAATGCATCATGTATTTTTTGGGAATGCCACTTGCTTAGGGTTGCAGGTGTGTCTTCTTTTACCCATGAATCATTTGCACCTGTTCATAAATTGTGCTGCTTTCTCAGTGTTTGAGGGCAGGTTGGAGAGACAGTAGGATATAGCTTGGACCAGGGTAACTTGAAACCCTTGAGTTCCTAGAATCTCTTTTAGTAGACTAAAGCTGATGTTGAGCTTTTGACTGGTACTGTAGCAGTAAAATCCTATCAGGGTTATAAGTGGCTCCTTAAGTGGAAATTTGCCCAGACAAAGCTTCACTTGCGCAAACATGAAGGATCTTGCATCTTAAGACATCTCTCACTGGTTCCTGCCAACCTACTTTTTCTCCTCTATTACTGATAAGGATGTACCAACTCTGCCCTTAAACCTCTAGGGGAAAAAAAAAAGATTCCTTAAGATATGCTTCACAGGAAAGCAGTTTTATGTTGTGTTTACAGAAAGATTCCTGTTACCCAAATGCTACCAAGAAATAAGGCAACCCCCATATCAAGCCCCAGCTTTTACATCTCCCACCATACCTGAGATGCCCTCATTCATTGCCTTGTGTATTTAATTAGCTCAAATTCTTCACAAGTTTTATTATCTGTAATAGCCAATACAAATGGAGTCAGCATCCTGGCCCCTCGTGGTGAGTCATTCTTTCTCTGTGACTCTGATCACCCATCTTGTAAAAAGCTCTGCCCCCTGGTCACAGGTGCTACACCTGTGACCTGAGCTAAGTCATTCACCATGTCCTGCCCCTGGTACCCTACCCAAGCTCCAGAAATGAATGTTTAGTTCCAGCCTGGCCAATTAAAGTGCCTCCTCAGATTTTTTTTTTTTTTCAAATTAAACTAGAAGAAACAAGGTTTTTCCCCTCTCAGAACAAGGAGGCATTAAGATGTGCATCTGGATGTCCTGGAGGCCAATGGTGGGTAATAACCCACCATTTATGCAGTGTGGCAATAGTGACAGTGTGGCCACCTGCAGAGGGAAGCAGAGAAGTGAAACTGGCAGATTCTTGATGGTACTTTCACCACTTGATGACCACTACACCTTCTCTGGGTTTGTTCACCTGACTTACTAAGTTTCTCTCCCTTCCTTTTTTCCCAGGAATAGACCCTCATTGTACCATCTTAGTTTTTGCTGGTGAGATAGAGAGATGGAAGTACTGTGGTATTCATTCTACATCAGTATCTAAACTGAGGAGAACCTAGGAGCCTAGCCACTCTAAGGCCTCAGAATTTTCCTTTTCTTTGCATGTTTTATTTATGTATGTTTAAATTTACCCTACTCCCACCCTCTAGCAACCATTAGCTTATTCTTTATTTCTGTGAGCCTGTTTTTATTTTCTTTATTCATTCATTTTGTTTTGTTTTTCTTTCATTTTTTTTTTTTTTTTTAGATTCCACACATTAGTGAGATCATAGAGTATTTGTCTTTTTCTGTCTGACTTATGTCATTTAGCATAATACTCTCTAGGTCCATCTATGCTGTCACAAATGGAAAAATGTTATTTTTTATTGCTGAATAATATCCCATTGTATAGAAATACCACATCTTTACCCACCCATCTATTGGTGAATACCTAGGTTACTTCTATATTCTGGCTATTACTAATAATGCTATAATGAACATAAGGGTGTATATATATTTTTTAATTAGTTTTGTTTTCTTGAGATAAACACCTAGATGTATAACTGCTGGACCATATGGCAGCTCCATTTTTAATTTTTGAGGAATCTCTATACTGTTTTTCTCTTTTCCTTCTTTAAACTGCTTTTATGCCTGATGACAGCCAATCTTGCTTGGAATAACAAAGAAATACATTGAAGTGAGAGTGCACCAAAACATCTCTATATGATAAGGCACCATAACCATAAAAGTGTCAATTTGTAATCCAGCACTAAGGGACACCAAGGGAGAAGAAGAATAGCTGAGGGCAGACAGAGTGTGTAATTCCATAGCCCAATCCTAATTGTTTATAAAGCCCATTGCAAATCTTGACCAACAGTTATATATATAATAAATTGTTTAAGAAAGGGATGAAATATTTACCATTTAAAAATATTTAAATCCAGACATGATTTTTCTTTCTTAAGCTCAAGTGTTCAAAGGATTTGATTTACTTATTAAGAACCATACGCTAAATTCCAGATAAAGTATTTTTAAAAGAATCTACCACATCAAATTTAGAATGTCCTCCAACACTGTAAAATTATTTTCTCCTACAGCAACTAGCTTCTATTCCAAATACAAGCACTTGGATAAACATAGATTTCCATTCTTTTATTTCCCATTTTCCTCCTCTTATTTGATTTTTTCCCTCTTGTCATTGTTTGGCTTATTGGGCCCCCACTTTCTCTACCTTTAATATGAACCACATCCTCATCATCAAAAAGTAAGGGTTAATAAAGGTCACTTTAATTCAAACTGCTTTCTATTTTAGAAGTCATCTCCTGTGCTTTCACTATAACCAGGACCCCAGCTTGTGCCCCAGGAACTGAAAAGGCAGACCCCCGAGTTAACAGGCTCTCTCAGGAGTCATGATTCTAACCAATACTTGGTCCTCCTAGGATAGAGGCTCAGCCACTGCCATGGCTGCCAGCCTCTACAGGAAAGGAGTAAATTCCAGTTCAGCAGCTGGAGTCTTAGAACCAGACTTCCCTACACTAATTCCATGGCTCTCCAATTATTGCCTTCCCCAGATAGGCTCTCCAGGACTCAGCATATTCCTCCCACCTGCCAAATCACCCAAGTACATCTTACTGAAACCCACTTACCACCTGTTGTCCCCTACCCCTACTTACTCATGGAGGGTGATTTCCCACTCTCTGCTAACTCCCATCTGGCCCATATTGGTCCATTGTGTAAGTTCCCTTGTGGCAATAAAATTCCCCTGACATCATGCATTTTGTGTTCTCAATCCAATCCTCCAAGTCTTTGGAACTATGCACATTTTTACCATCTTCTAATCCCAAAACAGTAATATCCTTCAGGTATTTCTAATCTAGTATCCAGCTTCTTATCTCCGTTAATGTTGAATGCAACATACTTCTTTCTTATTAGTATAACTTTTGAGTAGATGATTCCCATATACTTTGACACATGGACCTCTAAGGTTTGTTTTCTCCAATTCTTTTAAATTTTATATTGAATTTTGCCAATAATTTGTAATTCATATTGCATTATATCTATCAACTCCTATGTAGTCACTGCTTTATGATTTTTTATAGCTTCTATTCTATATTTGTGTTTTCTGTGTAATCTCTCTGTATATAACTATTTTCCCCATTTTGAATATTCTAATTTTTCAGCATTCTGCCATTCTTGAACAAATTGCATTTTCTATATCTGCCTCTTTGGCAAAGAAGGATTCTGACCCTTTGGTGTTTTATCTTAAATGAGTATGATTGAAATTTGCTGAGAATTTAAAAATTCACAGAGGTTCTTATCTTTTATAAAAATCAAACCATAATTTAAGAAATTATAAAATAGTATGAATTTATCATTTACAATTTGCTCTTACTCCAATGGTATGTATGTTAACTGCCTTTGTATTACATTATTCTTTTTAAGTAATAAAATATTCTTGTTTAAATTTTATTTTATTCATTGTTTTTAGAGATAAGGGAAAGAAGAGAGGAAGAAAGGGAGAGAAACATCATACAATATTCTTTGTCAGTGAGACTACCTAACTGATATTCAGAAATTCAAGAGAATTGCTTGATTTAATGTGTCTACTTTCAAAATCCTCTACATAGTAATTCTTCCTCCACTTATTTTAATTTTTCACATGAATAAAAATTAAAACCTTTCTACATACTAGACACAGCCTGCCCTTGAGTTTTCTGTTATGGTCTGCACTTCTTCTAGCCACTGGAGACTGTATTCAGGCCCCCTGTTTCCCCACTCATCTCCTCTTAGCCTTGCCATTTAGTGAGCAGTCTCTGTAAGCTTTCAACTTACTTGCGAATAACAGTATCTCATCGAAAGTGTGCTGCATTATAATCTTCAGAGTTGCTTAAAAACTAGATCTTAATTGTTCTTGAAAGAGAGAGAGAGAGCGAGAGAGAGAGAGAGAGAGAGAACTAAGTAACATGATAGAGGTGTTAGCTGACCTTTTGGTAGTAATCATAAGGCAATATAGGCAGACCTTGAATATATTGTGGGTTTGGCTCCAGACTACCACCAGAAAGCAAATATCACAATAAAGCAAGTAACACAACACTTGTTTCCCAGTACATACAAAAGTTATATTTATGTTATCCTATTTTTATTAAGTGTGCAATAGCGTTATGTCTAAAAAAAAAAAAAATGTACAAATCTTAACTTAAAAATATTTTGGAGGAGACACCAAGATGGCAGAGGAGTAAGTGGAACTACATCAATTTCCTCCCAGGACAAACCTGGAATTACAATTTAATTGGGTAAAAATCATCTGGAATAACCAACAGAACACTAGCTGGAAAGAAGTTTTATAACCATGGACAGAACAGAATAGGATGCTTCATCACACCATAACTGGTAGGAATTGTGGAAATGCAAGAGGGCTGGTTGGGTTTCCACTGGAGGTAGCAGCCACAGGGATGGAGCCAGGGGCCCCACCTGATAAATGTGAGTTCTGGTCCCCATGCTGTGTTTCCCAGCCTACAGCAACACAGCAGAAAGTAAAACCATATACAGCTGAGAAGGGCAGAAAGCAGTGGGGTTTACTAGCCTGAGAACACTGGAGACAGAGAATTCCTAAGGTGACCACAAATGAAAATACACTGGCACCCACTTACCCTGGGCTTAAGCGGAGGGAGGGTAGGGTGGACTGGAGACACCTGGGGTGAGTTTGTGGAGGTGGCTTGGAGGAGAGAAGTGAGGGAGCAGCCCTGGAGGTACCAGTCATGACTCATTGTGCATTCTGCAAGTGGATTACACTATGCCAAGTAGCTTCCACCTGAGGGGTCCTCATAACCCTGCACACTGGAAGCAACCTGCCTGAACTATCAGTGCCTGAGCCTGGCAGCTGATCACAGTTTCATTGACTTACAACTGAATCATTCTGTCCTCCCCAGCAGCATCTGAGCCTGGCAGCTGACCTTACATTCATTGAATTATAACTGAATTAATTGACCTGGCCCATTGGTACCTAAGGTGACCATGGATCACAGATTCATTGGATGGCAACTAAATCAATATGTTTAGTCCAGCAGTACCTGAGCTTAGCACCTGACCAAAGATTAATTGGTTTACAACTAAATTTGTTTGTCCCACAAAACTGAATCTGAGCCTGGTGGCTGATTAAGTCTGGTTAGATTACAACCTAATTAACCAGCCTTGTCCAATGATGATTAAAGTGACCTCTGATCACAGAATGATTGGTTTACAATAGAGCTAATTAGTCCTACACCAGCAGTACCTACACCAGAAAGCTGAGCACAGATCAATTGAATTAAAAACTGAAGGGCACAGACAAAAACAGTGGGTCTCTGGTTGGCTTCAACAGCAAGCTGACTAGGCCCAGACTATGGAATGATCTGACCTCATCAGAGGTGAATCCATGAAGTAAAGATAATGCCATTCTACGAGATAGAAGGTCTCATCAACAGCACAGGAACTCAAAACAGCCAATCTACTAAGCAAAAGGAAACAAGAAGAGAAACCTAAAAATGGGAACAAAAAGAATCATTAGTCCATCA
>PVIW01015437.1:0-19766 GCA_004026585.1 Noctilio leporinus | reverse complement strand
TGGGTAGTATGGACATTTTAATGATGTTAATTCTTCCCATCCACGAACATGGTATATGCTTCCATTTATTTGTGTCTTCCTTGATTTCTTTCTTCATTGTTCTGTAGTTTTCTGAGTACAGGTCTTTTACCTCCTTAGTTAAGTTGATTCCTAGGTACTTTATTTTCCTTGTTGCTATGGTAAATGGGATTTGTTTTTTCACTTCTATTTCTGTTGTTTCATTATTGGTATACAAAAATGCTTTTGATTTCTGGATATTGACTTTCTACCCAGCTATTTTGCTAAATTTGCTTATTAGGTAGAGTAAGTTTTTGGTGGAGCCAATCGGGTTTTGTATGTACACTATCATATCATCTGCAAATAATGACAGTTTGACTTCCTCCTTTCCAATTTGGATACCTTTAATTCCTTTTTCTTCTCTGATGGCTATAGCTAGAACTTCCAAGACAATGTTGAATAGAAATGGAGAAAGTGGGCAGCCTTGTCTTGTTCCTGATCTTAGGGGTAAAGCTTTCAGTTTTTGTCCATTAACTATGATGTTGGCTTCAGGTTTCTCATAGGTGGCCTTTATGATGTTGAGGTATGCTCCCTCTATTCCCATTTTGCTGAGGGTTTTATCATAAATGGCTGCTGCACTTTATCAAATGCTTTTTCAGCATCTATTGATATGATCATATGGTTTTTATCTTTCAATTTGTTGATGTGTGTATTACATTGATTGATTTACGAATGTGGTACCATCCTTGCATCCCTGGGATGAAGCCCACTTGATCATAGTGTATGATCTTTGTAATATACTGCTGAATCCGATTGGTCAATATTTTGTTGAGAATTTTAGCATCTATGTTCATTAGAGATATTGGCCTGTAGCTTTCTTTCTTAGTTGAGTCTTGCCCTGGTTTTGGGATTAGAATAATATTGGCCTCATAGAAAGAGTTTGGGAGTCTTCCCTCTTCCTGAATTTTTTGGTATAGTTTGAGGAGGATAGGAGTTAGTTCTTCTTTAAATGTTTGGTAAAATTCATCTGTGTAGCCATCTGGTCCAGGGCTTTTGTGCTTTGGGAGATTTTGGATTACTTCTTTAATTTCATTAGTTGTCATTGGCCTATTCAGGCTTTCTGCTTCTTCTGGGTTCAGTTTTGGTAGATTATACCTTTCCAGAAATGTGTCCATTTCATCCAGGTTGTCATATTTTTTGTCATAGAGTTGTTTGCAGTAATTTCTTACAATCTTTTGTATTTCTGAGGTATCAGTTGTGATTTCCCCTCTTTCAGTTCTGATTCTGTTTATTTGGGTCCTCTCTCTCTCTCTTTCTTGATGAGTCTGGATAAGGGCTTGTCAATTTTGTTTATTTTTTCAAAGAACCAGTTCCTGGTCCTGTCGATTCTTCGAATTGTAGCTTGAATCTCTGAGTTATTTAGTCCTGCTCTGATCTTGATGATTTCCTTCCTTCTACTTGCTCTGGACTTTGTTTGTTGTTGCTCCTCTAGTTCTTGCAGCTTTGTGGTTAGGTCATTTTTATAAACTTCTTGTAACCTTTTTTGGAAGGCCTGTATTGCTATAATAACTCATTTCTTAACACTGAATAATATTCCATTGTCTGGATGTGTCACAGTTTATTCATCCATTCACTACTGAAGGACATCTTGGTTGCTTTCCACATTTTGGTAAAGCTGCTATAAAGATTCATGTGAATGCCTTTGTGTTCATATGTGCTTTCAATTAATTGGGACAAATACTAAGGAGCATGACTGCTGGGTCACATAGATGAGTACATTTACTTTTGTAAGAAGCTATCAAACTTTCTGTGTGTGTGTGTGTGTTCTATTTCTTAAAGTCTATTTTATTAATTATGCTGTTATAGTTATCCTCATTTTTTTGCCCCACTCCATCCAGTACCACCCTTCCCTCTAGGTATACCCCCACCTTTGTTTATGTCTATGGGTTGTGCATGTAAGTTATTTGGCTTCACTCTTTCCCATACTATCTTTAAAATGCTCCTGTCTGTTTTATTCCTATCACTTATGCTTCTTGATCTCTGCTCCTTCTCCCCCACAGCTCCTCCCTGTGATAACCCTCCAAATGATCCTTATACCTATGATTCTGGTCCCTATTCTGGTTATTTGCTTACTTTGTTTTTATTTTTATTTTTTAGGTTCTGTTATTGACAGTTGTGAGTTTATTGTTACTTTAATGTTTGTAGTTTATATCTTATTCTTTTTCTTAAATAAGCACTTTTAACATTTCATATAATAATGGCTTGGTGATGATGAACTCCTTTAGCTTTACCTTGTCTGGGAAGCACTTTATCTACCCTTCCAATCTAAATGACAGCTTCGCTGGGTAGAATAATTTTGGTTGTAGGTACTTGCTTTTCATCACTTTAATAATTCTTGCCATGTACTTCTTGCCTGCAAAATTTCTTTTGAGAAATCAACTGAAAGTCTTGTAGGGATCCCTTTGTAGGTAACTCTCTTCTTTTCTCTTGCTGGTTTTAAGATTCTCTCTTTATCTTTAACTTTTGGCATTTTAATTATGATGTGTCTTGGTGTGGTCTTCTTTGGTCCAACTTGTTGGGACTCCCTGTGTTTCCTGGACTTGAATGTGAATTTCCTTCAGCAAATTAGGAACGTTTTCTTTCATTATTTTTTCAAATAAGTTTTCAATTTCTTGTTCTCTCTCTAACCCTATGATTTTGATGTTGGTGAGTTTAAAGTTGTCCCAGAAGTTCCTAATTCTCTCCTCATTTTTTAAAAATTATTTTCTTCTTTATGTTCCAGGTGAATGTTTATTTCTTCCCTTGTTCCAAGTTATTGATTTGAATCACAGCTTCCTTCCCATTACTTTTAGTTCTCTGTGTATTTTTCTTTATTTCACTTTGTATAAACTTCATTCAATTCTTCCTGATCATCAGTGTTTTGAACTTTGCATCTGACAGGTTGGCTATCTCCATTTTGATTAGTTCTTTTTCTGGGGTTTTGTTCTGTTCTTTCATTTAGGCCATATTTCTTTGCCTTCTCAATTTGGCAGCCTCCTTGTGTTTGTTTTGTGTATTGGGTAGAGCTGCTTTGACTCTGTATCTTGGTAGTATGATCTAATGTAATAGATGTCCTGTATGATTCAGTGGCACAGGCCTCCCCTATCACCGAAACTAGGTACTCGAGGTGTGTCCTTCATGTGGGTCTCTTGCAATTATGCCTCAATTGCTATTGGCAGATCAATGGGAGGGATTTACCTAGGTTGGTCAAATGCAGGGACTGGTGGTGACCACTGACTACCAACCTCCACTCTCTGTGGAGGATCACCTGTTCAGGGGCAGGATGATGGTGCTTCAGCATGGTCTGTAAGTGTCCACTGAGTGCATTGGCCTTGGTGTTTCCCAGATGGTATAGGTCAAGGTCAGTCCCTACATGTGTTTTGCCAGGGTACCCTGCCTGAGCTATAGAGCAATCTGAGATGGCTGCTACTTGTGCTGGGCTTGGAGGTTCCCAGAAGAAGCCAAGCTGTGAATCTAAGCTGACTGCTGGTACTGCCTGGCCTGGAACTCACTGAGGTCAGCTGTTGCTTGTTGGGAAGGATTTAAGAAGTTGTGAAGCACGAGCTAAGACCAACCATTCTTATGGAAAAGCAGCTTGGTTGGGTCCTTTAACTTGGGTGGGGCAGAGCCTCTTGGGATCTCCAAGGTGGGTCAGTTAGCCAGGTTGATGGAAGTCTCGGTCATAGCACCAGCCCACTGGCTCTGTGGAGGGTTTAGAAAAGAACTAATGGCTTCTTCTGGCCTTAATACCAGACACTTCAGTTTCTCCTTGTATACCACCCACTACTGGAGCCCAGAGGAAGTGAGTCTGAGCAAGTGAGTCCATGTGTGGGTTCTTTATGATGAAATGCTTGGGGCTTCAGAAGTTTCTTCCACCAACTCCATCACTGCTGGGTTTTGCATCCAAAAGTTGTGGGGACTTACTTCCTGGCACTGGAACTCTGGAATGGGAGGCCTGGTGTGGGACTGAAACTCCGTGCTCCTGAGATATCACTCCCAAAATTCTATCCACCATACATGGTGAGAAACCAGCCTATTTTGCATCCCCACCCCTCCTGCCAGTCTCAATGGATGTGATTTCTTTAATTCCATAGTTGTCAGATTTCCGTTCAATTTGCTTTCTGATGGTTCTGGCTGGTGGCTGTTCTATATTTTAGTTGTAATTTTGATGTGATTGTGTGAAGAGGTAAGCCACATCTGTCTACTCCATCATCTTGGCTGGATTCTCTTTCAAGTTTTCTTCCAAAGCAACTATATCACAAGAAATAAAGGAGATTTCCTATTGCTCCACATTCTCATCAGCATTTGGTGGTGTCAGTTTTTTGAATTGTAGCCATTATAATAGGTGTGTTTTCAATTCCTTTTTTTTTTTTTTTTTTTTTTAGATATATGTATATATAGAGGGGGAGGGAGGAAGAAAGAGGAGAGCAACACTGATGTATGAGAGATCCATCCATTGGTTGCTTCTTGCACACCCCCAACCAAGGATCTGGCCCACAACCCAGGCATGTGCCCTAACTGGGAATCAAATCAGTGACCCCTTTAGTTTTAAGGCCAGTATTCAATCCATTAAGCCACACCAGCCATGGCCCAATTATTGCATATTATATGATATTGAACATGTTTTCATATGTTTTTTGTCATGTATATATCTTCTTTGGTGAGATGTCTCTTCACATCTTTTGCTCATTTTTTAAAAAATGGGTTGTTTTCTTCATTAGTATATTAATAGTTCTTTGTATATTACTTGATATGTATTTTGCAAAGATTTTCTCCCAATCTATGACTTGTCATCTCATTTTAAGTGTCTTTGTCACCGAAATTTTTATGTCAATTAAGTCTAAATTATCAAATTATTATTGATTTTTCTTTTGGTTTTGAATCTAAGAAGTCATCATCAAACCCAAGGTCATCTAGAATATCAATTTATCATAAAACTGCAAAAAATGATACACCCCTTAAAATTAAAAGTTTTCAGCCAAGTTTTATGGAATACTGTTTTTGTTTGTTTGGTTGGTTGGTTGGTTGGTTGGTTTTTGTTTTGTTTTTTTTTTTTTTAACAAGATGATTAAAAGGAAAACTAAGTTGGGATAAATTAGGCTACTGGTGAATTCAGTTTTTTTTCTTTTTCTCTTCCCTTCTGAAAATGTGTAGATGTGTGGGTACAAGAAAAACTCCTTTCAAAAAATCAAAAAAGAAATTATTCCAAACTCATTCTAAAAAGCTAGCATTTCCTTGATAGCAAAACAACACATTACAAAAAGAAAAGTACAGGCAGAGGTCTTTAATGAACATAGGTGCAAAAATTCTCAACAAAATATTAGTGAACTAGATTTGACAATACATTATAAATTTCATCATGACTTAAGTGAAATTTATCCTAGACATGCAAGGATGGTTTAACACCTGTAAATCGATCAATGCGGTATATCACATTAATAAAATAAAGTATAAAATATTTATTTTCAAAGTAATACTTATAATTATTATTGAATAGTTTTACATTAATTTGAAAATGTATAGGTGGAACATAATTTGGATTAATAAGAAAGGTACATTAATGGAAGACATATATCAATCATTCATCCTTCCAGAAACCTAATGAAATGACAAGGCAACTTTTTTTTTTCTAATTATAGGAAATAATGTAGCATAAACCTAGGGAAGGATTCTACCAATTTATCAGGTATTTTGGGGAGATATAAGCAAGTTAATGAGAACAGTAGTAGGAGATTCAAGTTTACCTTGCATCATCTCAGTGGTTTAGTCTTTATATCTACACAGACAAAGCAGTGCAAAGTACCAGCAATAGAAGATCCCTCATTTCCTCTGGGCTCTTCAGGGTACAGTCCACAGAAACCCCAATTCACTGGCATTTGTCTCTTAACACAGAGAATAGAGACATCAGAAAAAAGGTTTAAAAAGCTACACCATGGATTTTTTTCTTGTTGAAGAATTGGATCAATCAGAATTCTAGAAACAGAAACTCTGTCACTAGGGCAACAACTCAAAAGAGAAAGTTTTCCATTAAGGCACAGGACTAGTTATAGCAATTTACATTACAATCTTTACCTATATGTACAAGCCAAAATTAAATTTCTGAGAGAATGAATTTACCTGTAGCCAGGTGAACTACTGAGTAATCCAAAGAGACCCTATCTACCTATTTATGAAAGGGTTCAGAATCAAGGAAAAGCAAACTAAGCATCAAAAACAATAACATGAAGTCATGAAGGAAGCAGCATTAAAAATAATGTATAAGTATATTTATATGTTATATTGCATTAAAGATACTAAAACCATATTTTTAGAAAAATATGTGCTGGGAAAATGAAGTAAAAATTTTAAAATATTTGTTCCTCTATAGGTGTAATTCATTATAGTAAAGACTCATGCCATGAACAGTAGCTAAGAATTAAAAGAGATACTAACAGAGTGGGAGAAAGAAAGAATAAATGGATACAAAAACATAGGAGTAGAATTTATATACTAATTAATGTTGTTGAAAAAGCATATGAATGCTGGAGAAAATCTAATCAGAAATGTAGAAGACATACTGAAAAACTCTTCCAGAATAAAAATATTGAAAAAGAGCCCTGGCTGGTGGCACAGTGGATAAGGAACCAGCCTGCAAACCCAAAGGTCACTGGTTCCGTTCCCCAGCCAGGGCACATGACCAAGTTGCAAGCCAGGTCTCCAGCCAGGTCTATAGCTGGAGGCAGGTAAAAGCAACCATACATTGATGTCTCTCTCCCTTTCTGCCTCTCTCCTTTCCCCTCTCTAAAAAATAATAAATAAAATATTTTTTAAAAGATAGTGAAAAAATGATAAAAAATAATAGATATAGAAAATTCATAGCACCAACATATAAAAGAAGTTAATGTTCCTAGAAACAAAACAAGGATAAATTAGAAGAATAAAGTAGATAAAAAAGATTTAATAAATGACAAAATAATTGAGGTAAAGTTCAAGTTTCTTTTTGCATGTAAATAGGAATCACAGAATTCAATGCACAGTTAATCACACATAGGTGGACTCTTTATTAAATATTGATGGATATTTTAAAATTAAAAGATATTATTAGTAAGGTTAATTACAGAGAGAAAGTACATGAAAGGAGTAGAAGTGGAGGAGAAGAGGAAAAGAGAGAATAACAGAACAAGAAGAAAAAGAATCCTAAGGAGGAAGAAGTGGAGAAGAAAGGGAGGCGAAAGATGAGATGAGAGACAAGGAAAAATTGAAAAATGATGGGAGGAAGATGCAGAAGGAGGAAGAAAGAAGAAGGGTAAAGAAGAGGGAGAGGAGAAAGAAAAAGAGGAGGAAAAGGAGAAAAGAGGGAAAACGAAGAGGAAAGTAAGGCGATGAAAGAGATGATAGTAAAGAAAAGAAGGGGAAGGAGGACAGGGAATAAAATAGATGAAAAAAGAGAATGGGCTAGAAGAAAGAGAAGAGGGAGAGAGCAGGAAGAAAAGAAGAGTTAGGGGAGGGAAAAGAAGGAAGAGGAAAGGGGGAAAAGAGGGATAGAAAAGAGGTGGAGAAAAAGAGGGAAGATAAAGGAAATAGTGGAAATGAAAAAGAGAAAAGTAAAGAGAAGGTGAATGGGATATTCTCATGCTTTGATCTAGGATTACATATAGGAAAAGCAATGGAACAAATTTTATAGAATTCAAGCAATGGAGCAAATTCTGTGCATTATGGGGAAAGTTACAACACGAAAATATTATATACCCAGATAAGTTTCATTTGTGTGTATATGCAACTGAAAAACATTCTCAGATGTTATCTCAAAAAATACATCATTATTGTGAAAATATATTGTTCACAGGGCTCCTCTAGATGGACAAAAATTTAGCAAAATAAAGATACGAATAATGGCTAAATCATGGAATAAAGAGACAGTCAACAAGCATTGAAACCATTGTAACATAAACTTTAGTCTCAGTAATGACTACAAATATGGATGGGAAAAAAACAAAAAAATGACAAGGACAAATACATATCTTGGAGAAACTGTTAAAATGGTTTTAATAAAAAGAAAAGAAAGGACCATAGTAAACTGGGCCTAAAATCTTAGATTCTATCAATAACAACAAAAATATGGTTAAGCGAAACAAGAAAAGGAAATAAAGGTATTCTAGTATCATCTTACAGAAGAAGAAATATAACTATATGGTCTCACTCTTAATTCTGAAAGGGAAATAGCGGTGTACAGTGTTACCTTAATATCAAAACCAACCAAAACTAGCACAAAAGTAAAAGTACAAACTAACATTTCTAATGAATTTAGAATCAAAAATCCTCAACCAAAATATCAGCAAAATCCAACAATATATGAAGAGAATGATAACCATGACCACATGAGATTCAAGGTATATACTATCTGAAAAATATCAACATAATCTACCACGTTTATAAGCTAAAGAAGAAAAATCATATGATCAATCAATGTGGAAAAAGCATTTGACAAAATTCAACTCATTCATAATAAATATTCTCACCAAGTTATATTGGTTTAATGCGATTACAACTGTAATTAATGCAATTCCTGTTAAAACCACAGAAAGGCATTTTATAGACATACGTGAGCTTATTCCAAAATTTACATGAAAAGATGCAGACCCCAGAATAATGAAAGCCATCTTAACAAGAAAGAAGAAAAAAGGAATTACTCTGCCCAATATTAATGTTTACTCTGTAACTAACATAATCAGAAAGTGTTGTACTAGTGAATGTATTAGGCACATAGATCAATGGAACTAAGTAGAGAAGTTAGAAATAGACCCACACTAATATGTCCAACTGATTTCTCACAAATTACTAAATAAAAGAAGATAGACTTTTTAATAAATGGTACATCCATAGACAAAAAACAAATGAATAAACAGAATTCAACCTAAATCTTATACAAAAATTAACTCAATATTGACTATAGACTGAAATGTAAAACGTAAAACTATAAAACTGAATCCACAAAACAGGAGATTATCTTCAAGGTCCAGGGCTAGGCAAAGAGTTAGACCTGACACCAAATGCATAACCCACAAAATAATAAATTTGTAAACTGGACCTCATAAGAATTGAAAACCTTGCTAAAGAGTTAAAAAGACAAACTACAGAGTGGTGAGAAATATTTTCAAACCACTTATCTGGCAAAGGACTGGTATTTATAACTTTCAAAACTCAACAGTAATAATCAATCCAATTAGAAAATGAGTAATATACACAAAGAGATAGTTTACCAAAGAGGATATACAGTAGCAAGTCATTAGGGAAATGCAAATTAAAGTATCATGAGATATCATTCCATATCTATCATAATGGTAAAATACAAAAAATAATGATGACACTAAACACTGGCAAAGATACAAAGAAACTGGATCATTCCTACATCACTAGTAGTAATGTAAAATGGTACAGTTACTATGGGAAGTAGTTTGATAGTTTCTTATATTTTAAACTCAGCATGCAATTACCATACAACCCAGCAATTATGCTCTTGGACATAAATAAAAATAAATGTTCACACAAAAACCTACATACATGGGGAAGGGGACAGAGGGGAGTAAAGAGGGGATGAATGTAATACAATAAAAATAAATTTTAAAAAATACCTACACACAAATGTTCACAGTAGCCTTATTCATAAAGGTCAGAAACTGATGACTACCCAGGTGTCCTTCAATGGGTGAATTGTTAAACAAATGGTACATCAGATACTACTGAGAGGCAAAAAAAGAATCAACTATTTTTTCTTATTGTTTCTCTATTACAGTTTTCACAATTCTCCCCCATTGCTTGCCCATCCCACCTACCCCCTGTTCCCATAGTCCCCACCCTAGCAATCAACTATTAATATATACAACAACCTAATGAATCTCTAGATAATTATGCTTAATGCAGAGCCAAGCCCAAAAGGTATGATTTCATTTATATAACATATTAGAAATGATAAAATTTTAGAAATAAAAGAACATGCTAGCAACTTCCGGGGGTTAAAAAAAAACTGCAGGGGAAGAAGTTTAAAGGAAGGGGTTGTGGTTATTAAAGGATGACACAGGTATCCTTATGGGAATAAAATTGTTTAGATTTGTACTGTAACAGCAGATGCACAAATCTGCACATGTGATAAGATTATATAGAACCAAATGTGCGCGCACACACACATATACAACAATACAGAAATGAACACAAGAGAAGAAATCCAAACAATCAATTGTATTCATGTCAATAAAATGTTACCATTCAAAGAACTGATTCAAGAATGAGATCTCTCTGCACTATTTCTGCAACCACATATAAATCTGTAATTATCTCAATTAAAAATGTCAATTTAAAAAACCTAGATAATATCATTCTGATTTTGAACCCTACTCAAGGAGTCTGAATTCCTATCAAAAAAGGCAATTGGATAAATGGTGACAGAAGAAGACCTGGCTTTGGAATGTGAACACACAATACATATTTAAATTTAAGATGAAATTTACCTTAAAACATATAATTTTATTAACCAATGTCACCCTATAAATTCAATGATATGATTTTTAAAAATAGGCAGTTGGGAGCCATAGAAGCTGGTTGAGAATGAGTAGCTTGATTAGTGCTGTGTATCAAAATAATCCATACAATGATAGTGAGTATGATGAATTAAAGGAGAAATTACTTAAGGTAGGGACACAGTAAACCATAATGAGGGATCAAGTACGAGGTGATACTGAAACAGGTACTGTACCCAATGGAAGTGTAGGGATAATCTGTGCCTATGGTCACTTCAGCAACCACATGTCCAACATACACTCACTTTGTCCAAGTATTTTGGCAATTTACAGTTTGTGGAAATCTGATCATAAAACAAAGGTATTTCCATATTTTTAACATTTGGTAAAATGAAGAAACATTTTTAGTTCTTGGTTTCAATATTTTTATAATTTTATAAATATAAGTTTTATAATCATTGAGATAATTCACATGTCTTAAAAATAAATTTAAGGTGTTTGAAGCTTTGATAAATAGATTTGTGATTTTAACTAATTTTAATTCAATATTTAGAAAATTTTTATTAAACCTGTTTGTAGTCAATGTTTAAATATCTGAAAAAATTTCATTTTTAGAGTTTTGATTTATTAGTCTAAGAAGCATTTAAGTGTTCAGAGAAACATTATTTAATGAATTTATACATTTATTTAATTATGCATGAAATAAAATAAAAGAGGAGTGATGCTCTTCATGCATTAAAGAAGAGCTTCTCTGCTTCCCTGACATCAGGCTGCCCAGGCAAGTTCCCATCCTCTCTTTATAGCTTCTCAGAGCCAAATAGCTCCAGCTCTGGGAGGAAGAATGGTCTTACCTTATGGGGTTGTCCATCCTGGACACTGTGAGGAAGGCAGCAAGATTGGCTGTGTAGGAGGAGCACACGATAAGGGTGAAGAGCCACCAGCTTCCCATTACAATGCGCATAGCCATGGAGTTCACTGAGGATTCACCACCTGCGGGAGGCAGGCATAGTAGATTGGCCCTGGGCTTCCACTCTCACTCCCCTCCCCATGGAGATGCTCTGAGCACAGGGAGCCTCCACTGGTGATGGGCTAGGGAGCAACAAAGTGATGCCAGCTTATTAAGGGGAAGGGGGCTGTGACATTTCTGGAAAAGAACCCTAAGACTGCCAATCTTGGAAAGGGATGGAGGACCACAAAATTTGGAAAAGCCAGGATTGACCTTTCACTGATGTGATATTTGTCAAAACACCAAGGATTAAGTTCTAATTCAAAATCTTCCAGTGAGGAGACTCAACTTCACTGTGTTGAGAACTTCCAAGCTGCATCCTGATTGATCTAAGGTCTGTTTCCAATTTCAACTTCACACAGCGTAGTCTAAAGGATTCTATAAATATAGAATTTCCTTCTTTCTAGAGGGTTCCCTAGCTTTCTTTTAAACCTCAGAAATAAGATGTACCAAATCACTTTTATTCATATTCAGCCCTCACTAGATGACGTTCCTCCCTAGGATTTTCAGAAATCACTGCATATGACTTTCAGGCAAAAGCTGCCTCTTTGGGGTCAGTTTTTTTCTTTCTCCTTGGTCCCTTATGTCCTTATGTGGTAACAGAAAGAAAACTTCTTACTGACTATTCTTCATAACCTCACAAGCAAATGATACATGTCTACCATGGTACAAACAGGGCCAAGGCTTATATCCAGAACTATTTTCTTTTAAGATTTTATTTATTATTTTTAGGGGTAGGGAGAGAGGCAGAGAGAGAGAGACATCAATGTATTGTTGCCTTTTGCCTGCCTCCAGCCATGGATCTGGCTGGAGACCTGGCTTGCAACCTAATTATGTGCCCTGGCTGGGGAATCGAACTAGTCACCTTTGAGTTCGCAGGCCAGCGCCCTATCCACTGTGCCACCAGCCAGGGATATATCCAGAACTTATAATTTTTTGTTTCTGGTCAAAACTGCACAATCCTATAACTCTGCAGGCATTTCCCTGACTTCTCAGAGATAGGAAACTTCATACCTCAAGAATGGCTGGAGTACCCATTAGATGATTGCAAAAATAATTGTCATGTTTTTCCCATGAAGACTTCAAATTTAAGCAAGATTTAGGTTCATTTCACAATCGCATGAGGATAGCAATCAATCTAATGTGGGAGAGGGAGAAAGTGCCAAGCAGAACTCCAAAGTTAATTTTATCTAAAGTGGGGAATTAGGATTTGAAGTTGAGTTCCTTGTTATCATTTCATTTAATTTTTATCTGATGTTACTCAGAGAAATTGGGTGCCTTAGAAATTAAATAAAATTGCATTTTAAATGATTTTGGAAAGGTCACTGGTTCGATTCCCCAGACAAGGCATATAACCAGGTTGCAAGCCAGCTCCCCAGCCAGCTCCATAGCTGGAGGCAGGTGAAAGCAACCATCCATTGATACTTCTCTCCCTCTCTGGCTCTCCCTTCCCCTCTCCCTAAAAATAATAAGTAAAATCTTTAAAAAATAAAAAATAAATGATTTTGTTAACATGCATCTAAGAACTTAGCCAGTGGATAAGTTCTTCCAGGATCCTGGGGCTAATCCATCAGGAAACAAGGGAAGTACCTTGCTGTACAAAGGCCCCATAGACGATCCAAATGGCACTGTGTAAAGTGGCAGATGCAGATGGCCGGGGCTGGGCAGCATTCGGAGTCCTCACAGCCTGTATCCGGTTCAACACAAATATCAGCACACCAACAACAGGGATGGCTGCTGCAATGCAAGCCCAGACGGCAAAATCAAATGGAGCAAAAAGAGAGAAGATGCTGATTTTCTCCTCAGGCTTCTTGATTAAGATCCCCACTGAGTAATCCATATATCTCTTGCTGAAGTCCACAACGCTTTCCCTTTCAGGGGTGATGGTGATGGCGGAGATGGCCAAGTCTGCTCTCTAAAAGGCAAAAACATCTCATCAATTGGCAGTCCTCCACTACTGGCAGGGTCCCACCCTGTGTCAAGATCTGCTCTCTGTCCTTTGAGTCATTCTGCTCAGAGGAAATGGGATTTTTGAGTTGACACTCTGTGACTTTGAGTATTTTAAGGCAAATCTAACACAAAGTTGTTTGCTATTACCTCCTTTACCTTACAAACTTCTCTGCCAAATACTCAAAACTCCTGGAAACTCCTTCTGGAGAAAAGAGTCTATATATCTATCTGGATATATTTTTGGGTTTTTTTCTGAATGTCAGAGTCAGAGGACAGATAACAGAATCAAGTCAGGGTTTGCATGCAAGAAGAAATCAAAACATGGAGAATCACAAGGGATGAAGGGAATCACAGGGGTCTGGCTGGTCAATCACAGAGGGCACACCAGTCAGGTAAGCATGAAGTACAAGAAAAGCACAGAAACCTTAGAGGAGGATGAACCTCAAACCCATATGCTAAGTAGAAAGGTCTAGACACAGAAGATCACAAATATTGTGTGACTCCATTTATACTGCATATTCATAAAAGCAAATTTATAGAAATAGAAATTCTATTTCTATTTCTATTCTTAGTGCTGGGGCTAAGAATGTGATTAACTGTAAATGAGTATGATAGATCTCATTGGAGTGATGGAACTATTGTTTTTTAAAATTTTTTTAAACATTTTATTTATTATTTTTAGAACGAGGGGAAGAGAGAGAGGCAGAGGGAGACAGACATCAATGTATGGTTGCTTTTCACCTGCCTCCAGCTAAGGAGCTGACTGGAGACCTGGTTTGCAACCTTGTTATGTGCCCTGGCTGGGGAATCGAACCTGCGACCTTTGGGTTTGCAGACCGGCGCCTTATCCGCTGTGCTACCAGCCAGGGCGTGATGGAACTATTCTTAAACTATATTGTGGAGATGGTTGCGCAACTCAGTAGATCTTCTAAAAATCACTGAACTGAAATGGGTAAATTTTATAGCATATAAATTATAATATGATAAGTTTTTTTTTAAGCCTGGAGAGCAATGGGCCTCTGCTCTGCCTTTATAGATTTATAAAGCAAGAGTGTATTTTAGGAGACAAGGCCCAAAGACTATGAAGTACAATAGGTTGTAGTCATGAAATGGGGCAGTTATAGCAACATGTAGGGTGCTAACAAGATGTATGAATGTGGGTACTGGTGTGAAGAACAAGCAAAGGTCACTGGAGGTGAGAAATTCAAAGCCCTATGATCCCAGTTGTCCATAGGCAATGCAGAAACATCAAGGCTGGCAGTGACAGTAACCATGGAGAGGCAGGACTTGAATCAGATGCTACCATCATCAATGGTTGTAATGAAGTGACCCAGAAGTCATAGGATAACAGGGGCAAGAAAGGGAACACAGTAAATTGGCCTCATCATGGGTCTCACTGAGGACTCAAGTTGTACAGCAGGGAGGAAGAGTAATGATTCTAAATTAGTATGAGGAGTGTGAGGAGCTAAATTAGTATGAGAATCCCATATCACCTGTACATAGCAATGAAGACACACATGTACTCATTCACACACATATTGCACACATGCATATGCACCCCACTGATGGCCATGTGGGAGAGAAAAATAGGCACTCCCCAGTACCCTACCATGAGAACTAGGTTCCTATTTCAGCCCAAATGTGGAGGTGGGTTTCATGAAGGGTGTATTGCAGAGTAAGCACAGTGAATGGGCTTTAAAGGAATGAAAGCAATGGGCACAGAATGAAAACAAAGAGTATCAGGAATCAAGAAAAGAAAAGAACAGAAATGGGTATGGCCGGAGAAGAGGTGTTGACATGAAGGCTGTGTGGACAGAGTGGTAACTGTGGTCTGTTTAGTTAGTCCTAAAGTTCCAAGTGCTCAATGAGCCAAATCTTGAATCACCCCAGAGGCAGACTAGGGTGCCCCACCTCACAGACCTGCTTTTGGGACCTACCTTGCTGATGAGCTCCCCGATCATCCCGTTCCAGGAGGTGTTATGGAGCTGGTGACCGTACCTACCATCAGGGGCCTGGTAAATCTCATATTTGAAGCCCAGAGCTTTGGCCAGTGCATCCAGGACATCTATAGAGAACCCTTTGTAGCGTTTGGGCTGTCCAAGGATGTTCTCAGCCACCATCACAAAAGGTTCTTCCTGAGGACAATAGAATGAATGCTCTTCAATTAAATAACATGTTAATATACATCTTTCTAGGGTATTGTTGGAGGGGCCAGTCTGATGAATCATAGCTGTAGAATGGTTGTAGACATGTACATATATTTATATACAATTTAGGCCTGGAGCCTGAACCTCTCTGCCTTTTCCTAAAGCAGTTTATGGATGCTTGGGGTACAGTGATAGGAAGATCACTCCGACCAGCATATCAATGGAAGAACAGAGATTTACTTGGCCTGTCCCAGGATCTTCCCAGAACTCCATCTCCCAGATAATATGGTTTGTTTTCATTCCTTCATTTATGACACCCACACTCTGGCTTTAGGAAATGCCATAATTCTTCAGGACCCACATAAGAAAGCTGAATATTTCTCTTCAAGATAATAAATAACATTAAACTTCTGTCCCATTTGATTGAGAGAAGACAGTACTGCATCTATCAGGTTGTACTGGAAAATGAATGCTGATGAATTGGCCATGATCATGTCATAAGTCAAAGGATATGATAAGATTAAATCCCAAGTCCTAAGTCCAAAGCCATGCCATGTTCATAGTCACCTGTGCTCCTGTATGGCATGTGGCCATCTGGAGAACACCTCAGTCTTTCCCACCACAACCCCATAAAACTGAACAAGAATAAGCCTTTTAGCAAACAGCCCAGATAATGTATCTCCTTAAGTTAGTATTTTTGAGGGTAACAAAATATAATGCTTATTTGTGGTGTGCATATAGGGAATGCCTGGATACTGTTGTCAAAGGTTTCTAGAGCTGAGATACTAATGTCTGCTAGGACAGAGGGAAACATGAACCATATTTGAACAGCTAATAAGAGAACTGACCAGCTACAGTTCTACAAAAGTTTTTTAAAAAGGATTTGAAAGGAAAATTTTCCTAAGGTCCCTTAAAGTTGTAAAAGTCTATAGTTCCAGGACAACTGTGCAGAAAAATTGCAACAGTGTTTTCATTATGAACTTCGTGTCACATGGGCCCATCAGTGGTGCTGGGTACTGAGAAAACGTCCTCCTTCCAGCATCTTTCTAAAGACTGGCTGCCAGCAAAGCTCTCCTAAAGATCACCAGTAGATCAAGATTCTGTTTATATCCAAGAACAAGCAGAACAGCTATGCCTGCTCTGGTGCCCAGCAGCAGATCTGGCTCAGTGGTCCTTCCCTAGAGCAGCCCATGACTACCATGGAAGGCCTCAGAGGCTGGGGCTCCTGGGATAGAAGCTTCAATGCATTCTTCCTTCATTACTTACAAAATTATAGAGGTGAAAGGTCTTATGAAAATTCAAATCATTACTCAAGATCCCCTTCTCTCCAAATCCAGCACTAAATGCCTCAAAAGCCTGAAGAATGATCCTCCCCAATAGGCCCATAATCCTACCAAGACAGTCACCACTTTCAGAGTCAGTCCTTGGAGGCGGCTTCCCATGGGCCTCTCTTGTAAGCTGCCATTCAGGCCCTTTTCTGAGTCCCACGTTGCCAGCTGTGAAGGAAAAAGGGAGTGTGAGGGACAGAGCCCATGTGCTCATTGTGGGAACTTGCTTTTTAAACCAGGATCCTGAACCGGGCAAGGAGGTGGACTACACCCTCTGAGTTTCTCAAAGACCCAGAACCATCTTAAACCCTTAGAAAGGACAAAAGAGTGAGTTTCACTTCCCAATTAGCCCATTTGAATCTTGAGAACTTGCCACATCCTTAAAGTGAAACCAACAGGTAAAAACTTGTTTCTAGAATGAACATTATGTCCAGTTTTATTCTGTCCACTCACTGAAGCCATGTCACTGTGTCTCTCACAGTGTCCACTTTTTAAAATTACTCCTTTGACTCACTCAGGTCAGAAGACCCTTGAGTTCAGCCATTGTCACCACCAATCAGCACAGGCTGATGCTCAGCAGTGAAGCAGGTAACAAACACTCAAGTGTACAGCTTGTTCTATCCCCTGGTACCTACTGCAAGCAGGGTCAACAGCTCATTGCCTGTCTTCACTGTAGTGTCTCTGACAGAGACACTCATGTGGGGGCAGAGACCCCATTTTGGCTCAGAAACAATAGGAAACAGGTGTCTTGAGACTGCTTCCCCTCCCTGTATCTCTGCAGGGCCTGGACAACAATGAGTAAGCTTTTCTCATTCACAGTTGTGAATTGGTGAGATGTAAAAAAATATAGATAGTGGCCCCCATCTCAAACCAACTAATCAGGATCTCAGCACTTGGTCATGTGGAAAGTTAATGCTTCTCCCCAATCCTGGTTGACAACCCCTAATCTTCCAGGTCCCTAGTCCTCTATCTTGGCTGCATATTAGAATCTCTTAAGAGGACTTTTAAAACTTTCTGAAGGCTGGGCCCCATCTCCAGAGATTCATATTTAGTTAATCTGTAGTGAACTACACATGGATATTTTAGTTCTCTGGGTGATTCAAGTGCATAGCCAAGATCATGAACCACACTACAGACTAAAATAGTGGTCCTCAAATTGTGACAGGCATACAAAACACCCATGGACATTTCACATGCACTTTCTGACTCAAGCACCCAAGAGTATTTCTGTCCAATAAGCTCCCAGATGCTGCTGCTGAACTTTTAAATAGTAGGGGATTAAAGGTTCAGACCACCACAGGCGGCATCTACTCTTCATCAGGGAAAATACACAAGACCCCCATTGAAGGCAAGAAGAACCACCCTTCTATGGGAAAGTGATACCAGGGGCCCTAAAGGTGCCACCAATGGTGTCATTTAAGGACACTTCTCCTCTCCCAGCATTTCCCATAGCCTTGACATCTGCAGCAACATCTGCACCAAGATCTGCACACTGAGCCTTTCTATGAGGCCACAGTTCCAGAGCTGTGGGACCAATCCACATTGAAGATACTACAACCCTGAGGCCTTGATCAGGCAAATCAGAATGATATACATAGTTTTAAAACCAGATTAAAATGGACCTGGAAACTCCTGCTGTCACTTAGGGCATGATACCAACTAAAACTCATTCCTTGCAAATTAATAGAATGCTTAGCAATGATGAATGAGCCAGTTAAGAGCATGGCTGTGTACTCTGAGGAAATTCCCCACAGCTACCACTAACCAATTTTAGGAACAGTGCAGTAAAGAACAAAGTTAAAATTTACCCAATATCCTGTTCAAGAACATCAAAGATACCAAACTCTGGGAACTGGAATAGTTGAGAAGAAAACCTCATGGCTGTTTCTTAATTGGGCCTCAGAAAATCTGGGACCAGATTTAATTTCTGCAGCTGGATTAAAATACTGGTCAAAGGGAAGAGAACAAACTTAGCCAAAAAGAGTCAAGGTATTGATTCTTTGACATCTCTGGATGCTCCTACATGGACCAAGTAGGATACTCCTACTTGGTGTGTACTTAGGCCACCTGCATCTCCTCCACTTGACTCTGATGTGTGGTCTACAGCATCTCCTGGGTTGGAGGGTATTACAAAGGCCCTCTTTACACCTCAGTGACTCACAGTGTCATAATGGAGGCAGTCTTATCCTCATGATGATTATCTGTTCCAGGGACTATCCCAAATATTCTTCCTTGACCTGAACAGACAACTCACTGAGAAAGATATACAAAGGGCCCAGAGGCATATGAAAGAATGCTCAACATCACTAGTCATCAGAGAGATGCAAATTAAAACCACAATAAGATACCACCTCACACCTGTCAGAATGGCAATCATCAGCAAATCAACAAACAACAAGTGTTGACAAGGATGGGGCAAAGGGAACCCTCATCCACTATTGGTGGGAATGTAGGCTGGTGCAGCCACTATGGAAAACAGTATGGGGTTTCCTTAAAAAACTAAAAATGGAACTGCCTTTTGATCCAGCAATTCCACTACTTGGACTATACCCAAAGAATCCTGAAACACCAATTCATAAGAACCTATGCACATCTATGTTCACAGCGGCACTATTTACAATAGCCAAGTGCTGGAAACAGCCTAAGTGCCCATCAGTGGATGATTGGATCAAAAACCTTTGGTACATTTACACAATGGAATTCTATGTAGCAGAAAGAAAGAAGGAACTTGTACCCTTTGCAACAACATGGATGGAACTGGAGAGTATTATGCTTAGTGAAATAAGCCAGTCAGTGAAGGACAAAT
>PVIW01015436.1:0-19679 GCA_004026585.1 Noctilio leporinus | reverse complement strand
ACTATACCCAAAGAAGCCTGAGACACCAATTCATAAGAACCTATGCACACCTATGTTCATAGCGGCACTATTTACAATAGCCAGGTGCTGGAAACAGCCTAAGTGCCCATCAGTGGATGATTGGATCAAAAAACTTTGGTACATTTACACAATGGAATTCTATATGGCAGAAAGAAAGAAGGAACTTGTACCCTTTGCAGCAACATGGATGGAACTGGAGAATATTATGCTTAGTGAAATAAGCCAGTCAGTGAAGGACAGGTATCATATGTTTTCACCCATTACGGGACAATAATGAGCAAAACTAACAACAAGCAAAACAGAACCAAGTGTATGAATACAAGGAATAGGCCTGCAGTAGTCAGGAGGAAAGGAGGAAAGGGGGAGGGGGGAGGGGGGAGGCAGAGGCAAAGGAGGGGAGCAGCTTAGACAAGAACCTAGTATAAAGGAACCATGGACATGGACAACAGGTGGGATTGACTTTGGGGGGAAAGGGTGGGTGGGGAGGGGGACAGAGGGGAGAAAAAAAAGGGATGGATGTAATACAACAACAATAAAAAAAAAAGAAAAAAAAAGCTATAATGGGAAAGAGAAAAGGAACTGGTCAATTATACTGAGGATTAAGGTTTTCAGGAATGGTTAACTGAGAAACTAAACCTTCAACTGAGTCTTTAAGATAAGTAGGTACTTATTAGAAATCATGTTGGAAGGTATGAAGGAAAACTCCCAGTCAAGATGGAGGTGTAGGTAGACATGCTTTGCCTCCTTGCACAACCACAAGAAAAGTTACAACTAACCTAAAAACAAAATACACCCAGAACTGCCAGGAAATTGAAACGTAGAAAAGTCTGACAACCAAGGATTTAAAGAAAACGCATTCTTTCAGATGGATAGGAGGGGCAGAGACCCAGGGGTAGGGCAGAGAGGACTCAGTGTGGTGTGGAAAAGCAGCAGTGGTGGAATAGGGTGTCTCACATTCATGTGTGGTGGATAAAAGTCAGGAGGGATACCTTGGGAGTGAGCTATCCAAACCCCAGGCTAGACCACACAGCCCAGGGTACTCGCACCGGGAACATAAAGCCTCATAAGATCTGGCTGTAAAACCCAGTGGGGTTTGAAGCAGCAGAAGAAACTGCTGGTTTCTCAGGAGAGTTTGTTTAAAGGGCCTGCACAGTCCTAGAACATATATAATCCCACCTGCTCTGAAAATCACCACCAGGGCAACAGCTAGAAGGGTGCCAGTTGCATACAGGAAGTGGGTGAAGTAACTGGCAACAGGGCAAATGCCAGGCAAACCCACAGAAGCCAGGCATTGGCACTGTCCCCACCTCCACTGAGCCACAAAGTGGTGAAGCAGGTTGCTTAGCCCTAGCAAATACCTAAGGTTCCAGCCCCATACAACTTAACAGGTGTGCCAAGACAGGGAGTCAAAACAGCTCTACCTAACATTCAGAAACGAACACAGGGAGGCTACCAGGTGGAGGAGACAAAGAAATATGACCAAAATGAAAGAACAGAATAAAACCTAAAAAAAAAAAAAAAAAAGAACTAAAAAGAAAAACCCAAAACAAAACAAAACAAAAAACATTGCCAACCTATCAGATGCACAGTTCAAAACAATGGTGATCAGGATGCTGAAAGACCTCATTGAGTATGGCAAAACGTAAGGGAAGATAGAATAAGAAAGGGAGAAACAAAAAAAAAAAAACTTACATGCATGACCCATGGATATGAATTAAGTCAGGGATTGCTGGAGGGAAGGAAGGGGGTATCAGGTAGAGGTGGATAAAGGGGGAAATTGGGACAATTATAATAACATAATCAATAGAATATACTTTAAAAAAAGAAAGAAAACAGCCCTGGCTGGTGTAGCTCATAGGACTGAGTGCTGACCTGTGAAGCAAAAGGTCATCAGTTGGATTCCCAGTCAGGGCACATGCCTCAGTTGTGGGCCAGACTCCCAGTTGGGAGTGTGCAAGAGACAACTGATTGATGTAACTCTTGCACATTGAAGTGTCTCTCTAAAACTAAATAAACTTAAAAACAAAAGAAAGAAACTGAGAAAAAAAAAAAGCCAAGGCCCAGGGACGCAAAACCTCCTTCTAGTTTGGGAAACAAAAAGCAGTTCAGCATGGCTGGAACAGACCTTATAAGATAAAATGAGGCAAGTAATTAGGTGGCAGAGTTAAGTAAGGGTCAAGTAATGAAAAGTTTTGTTCATCGTGTTAAGAGCTTGGACTTTGCTCTAAATATAATGGAAAGCCACTAAAGAGTTCAAGGAATATGTATTGTTTTGTTTTTAGAAAAATCACCCTGGCAATGCTGTGGAAGGTGTAATAGGAAGGTAAATCTGGAGGCAGTAAGAATCATTGGAAGTTTACTGAACTAGTCCAGATAAAACTTGAATCAAGGCTTCAGTATCTTCATATGTAAAATGGGAATAATTCATAGTTTGGTGAAGATTATTTGTTCTTAGAATAGTGCTTAACACTTAGGAAGCAGTAAGTTTTTGATAAACAACAAAAGGAGGTCATGAATGAGTAAATAAATCAATAAATGTTCTTTTTCTTTACTTCTCTCTCTATTTAACTTCTATTTTCTTTTTACTTCAGAGAGAGGACAATTCTTGGAGAGTTTGTGTAGAATTTTCCCCTTTAATAAAAGTTATAAGACAAGCCCTGGCTGGTGGCACAGTGCATAAGGTGCTGGCCTGCGAACGCAAAAGTTGCTGGTTTGATTCCCAGCCAGGGCACATAACTGGGTTGCAAGCTAGGTCTCCCAGTCAGGTCTGTAGCTGGAGGCAGGTGAAAGGCAACCATACATTGATGTCTCTCTCCCTCTCTGTCTCTCTCCCTTCCCCTCTTTCTAAAAATAATAAATAAAATCTTTACAAAAAATAAATAAAAGGGTTCAGGGAACTGAATGACTTCCCACATACTGGCCAGCAGGTGAAAGGCAATTACATATTGATGTCTCTCTCCCTTTCCCTCTCTCTAAAAATAATAAATAAAAAATCTTTAAAGTTATAAGACAGAGTTTTCTTTTTTCTAATTAGCTTTATTGAGACACAATTCACTATCATACAATTCACCCATTTAAAATGTACAATTCAATGATTTTTAGTATATTTATTGGTATGTTAAACCAGCACACATTCAATTTTAGAATTTTCCGTCACTCAAAAAGAAACCCCATTCTCTTCACCTACCCCATAGTCCTGCTTTATGCAGCCACTAATCTATTTACTGTCCACAGATTTACTCATTTTGGATTTTCATATGAATAAAATCATCTACTATGTAGACTTCTGTGATTGTTTTTCACAAAGCATAAAGTTTTGAAGGGCCATCCAAGTTGCAGCATGTATCAATACTTAATTCATTTATGACTGAATAATATATACACTCAACACATTTTGTTTATCCACTGATGAATGTTTGGATTGTTTCTACCTTTTGATTGTTATGAATGATGCTGCTATAAAAATTATGGGCAGGCTTTTGTGTGATGTATATTTTAATTTCTCTTGCGTGCATACCTAGAAGCAGAATTGCTGGGTCACATGGTAGCTCTATGTATAATCTTTTAAGGTATTACCAGATTGTTTTCCAGATTGTCTCCTGCATTATTATAAATTCCCACCAATTCTGATTTCTCCACATCCTCATCAACAATTGTTATTTTCTGACTTTTTGATTCTAGCTATCCTAGTGGGTGTGAAGTGGTAGCTCCTTGTTATTTGATATTTTCCTGATGAATAATGATGTAGAGTATCATTTTATGTGCTTTTCTTTGGCCTTTTCTACATATTAATTAGAGAAATATCTACTCATATCCTTTGCCCATTTTTAAATTGGCAAATTCGTTCTTTTATTATTGAATTGTGTTTTTTTATTGCTTACTTGTATGAGTTTTTATATTTTAGATACAAGGCTCTTACCAGATATATGATTGGCAAATATTTTCTCCCATTCCATGGATTGTGTTTGCACTTCCTTCATAGTCTTTGCTTTGAAAAAAAAATTAAATTGATAAAGTACAATTCATCTTTTTGTTGTTGTTGTTCGTGCTTTTGCTATAGTATCAAATAATTCTTTGCTAAATCCAAGATCACAGAGATGTACTTATATGTTTTCTTCTGAGTATATAGTTTTAGAATGGCCTCAGTCCATCCAGGATGCTATAACAAAATTTCACAGAGTGGATAACTTACAAACAATATAAGTTTATTTCTCACAGTCTTAGAGGTTGGAACATCCAAGATCAAGGTGTCAGCATGGTTGGGTGAAAGCATTCTTCCTGGTTCTTAGCTTGTGCTTCCTCTCTGTCTCCTCACATGTTGGAAGCAGCTAAAGATCTATCTGGGGTTTCTTTCATAAGGCACTGATCCCATTCACGAGGGCTCCATCTTTATGACTGAAACACCCCGAAGTCTTCACCTCCTAACACCATCATCTTTGGTGAATAGGATTTCAACATATGATTTTTAGGGGGACACATCCAGACCATAGAAAGTCCTTACATTTAGATCTTTAATACATTTTGAGTTACTTTTTGTGTACAGTATGAGGTGAGGATTCAGCTATATTCTTTTTAATTACACTTACTGAGGTGATGTTAGTTAATAAAGTTATATAAGTTTCAAGTGTCCATTTCTATGATACAGATCTACATGTTGCATTCTTTGCCCACCACTTAGTGTCTAATCATCTTCTGTCACCATATATTGGGCCCCTTTTACACTTTACTATGCTTTCAACCTCCCTTTCCTCTGGTAAACACCATACTGTTGCCTGTGTCTATGAGTTTTTGTTTGTTTGTCTTTCTTGTTTGTTTATTGTTATTTTCAATTTTATATCCCACATATGAGTGAAATCCATCCCATCCACTCTCAGCTATATTCTTTTTCTATGGGTATCCAGATTTTCCAGCATTGTTTGTTGAAAAAACTATTATTTCCCCATTCAGTTGTCTTGGTACCCTTGTTAAAAATTAGTTGAACATAGCTGCATGGGTTTATTTTTGTACTCTGGGTTCTATTCATTTATCTAAAGTGTTTAAGTCAGTAACACACTGTCTTAATTACTACTGCTTCGTAGCAAGTCTTGAAATAGGGGTGTGTGAGTCATGTGATTTTGTTCTAATTTTTTAAGTTGTTTTGGCTACTCTGGGTCCCTTGAAATTCCATGTGAATTTTAAGATCATCTTGTAATTTTTTTTTTTTTAACAAAGAAGTAAGCTGGGATTCCAATAGGAATTATATTTAATTTGTAGATAAATTTGGGCAGTATCACCATCTTAACAATTTTAAGTCTTCTGATCCATGAACAGTGTTTTTATTTTTTACTTATTTAAATATTCTTTAATTATTGTAACAATTTTTTCTAGTTTTCAGAGTATGAGTTTTGTGCATTTTGTTGTTGCATATTTCTAACCATCATATACTTATTTTAAAAAAGATTTTAATTGTTTTTTAGACAGAGGGGAAGGGGGGAGGAAGAAAGGGAGAGAAAAATCAATGTATGGTTGCCTTTCACCTGCCTCCAGCTGGGGACCTAGCTGGAGACCTGGCTTGCAACCTGGTTATGTGCCCAGATTGGGAATCGAACCAGCGACCCTTGGGTTCACAGGCCACTACTCAATCCATTGAACTACACCAACCAGGGCAATATCTTATATTTTTTGATGTTATTGTCAATAGAATTGTTTTCTTAATTTCACTTACCAATTGCTTATTGCAAAGTTTCTTTAAAATTAAAAAAAAAATTGATTCCAGAGAGAGGGGAAGAGACAGAGAAAGAGAAGGAGAGAAACATCTATGTGAGAGAGAAACATTGATATGTTGCCTCCTGAACCTGTCCCATCTGGGGACCAAACCCACAACCTAGTCATGTGCTCTGACTGGGAATTGAACCCATGACCTTTTGGTCTGCAGGACAATGCCCAACCAACTGAGCTACACCTGCAAAAGCTGCAAGTTAATTTTCTATATTGATCTTGTAGCCTTCAATCTTGCTAAATTTATTTATAGTTTTTTTCTCAATGGATGCCTTAGGATTTTCTATATATAAGATCTGAGAATACAGATAAATTTACTTATTTTTCTAGTATATATGCCTTTTATTTCTTTTATTTGCCTAATTGCTCTATTTAGAATCTTCAGTGCAATGTTGTATAGAAGAGATTCTTGATTTAGGGTGAAAAAAATCCACTCTTTCCCCATTAATTATGGTTTTATATTTGGTTCTTCATAGATTCCCTTTATGAGACAGAAAAAGTCCTGTCTACTCCTAGTTTGTTGAATAATTTTTTATCATGGAATTAAGTGTTGAGCTTTCAATAAAGAAATATTACAGGCTTTTATTCATATTTCTCTCATTGTTGCTGTTTGCACATAGACTAGATGAGCACATTTTAAGATTATTTCCTTTGTTTCGGATATTAGACAACATGATTTGTTGGTTTCATAATAATGAGTTTTAAGGGACTGTGCCAAGTCCTAGTTTTGTTAAGAATATTGTTAGTAATAATACAAAAATGATAATAAAAAAGAATATTGTGTTATATGTTACTAAAATAATTTGACTCCTAGTTGTACACTGACAAACATGTTGACATGTAAAATATTTCATTACAATGTTTTCTCCAGTAGACTTTGGCCCATGCTACACCCTACAACAAAGTCTACTATATAGCATGATTTAACATTTGTGTAAATGTTCTCATTAATTCCTTATCTTCCATGCTATTGGGAAGTGGAAACAGGAATATTTGAGTTAGAGACTAAAGGCATTAAATTGATTTAATCCCTCCACTCCAGTAACCTTAGAGACCTTTTATTATACTGTCCTTCTTGACAGGATTACTGGAAAGAAATCAGCAGTCAACATAGATGGAACTGGAGAGTATTATGCTTAGTGAAATAAGCCAGTCAGTGAAAGACAAATACCATACAATCTCACCCATTACAGGAGACTAATGAACAAAACAAACAAATAAGCAAAACAGAATCAGAGACTTGGAAACAAGGAACAGACCTTCAGTGTGCAGAAGGGAGCGGGGAGGCAGAAGAAGGAGGCAAAGAAAGGGAGCAGTTTAGACAAGGTAGTAGCATGGGTGACCCATGAACATGGACAACAAGTGGGGATTGACTATGGGGGTGGGGATGGGAGGTTGGGGAAGGGGAGAGCAGGGGATGGGAATGGGATGAACGTAATGCAATAACAATAAAATAAAATAAAAAATAAATCAGTTGTTAGTATTATTATTCCTAAGTTGCAAACAGAGACGGGTCAAAGAACTTAGTTACTTTGTTCATCATTTTATTACTGAGTTCTCATCCCTTCAGTTGTAAAGAGAGGAAGAAATTAAGCTAAACCTTCCAAAATATTGTTTAAACCATGTCTTAGTTGAAGCGTCCATAACAAATACCATAGACTGTTTGGTTTAAACAACAGATACATATTTTTTATAGTTTTGAATATAGGGAAATCTAAGGTCATTGTGCCGGCTTGTTGTTTTCATGGTGAGGAACCTCTTTCATGTTTGCACACAGACACCTTTTTGCTGTTATCTTCACATGATGGAGAGAGATAAGAATATTTCTCTTAAAAGTGCACTAATCTCATTAATGAGAACTTCATTCTGATGACCTAATTACTTAGGAAAGGCTCCACTTCTACATACCATAGTTATTAATGCTTTAACATATGAATTTTGGAAAAATGAAAACAAGCTGAACATTTAAAAGAAAAAAGATCTGTCATTAAAACATTAGTTCCCTCAAAGGCATATCTTATGGCGAATATAAGGGTTGAAACAAATGAATTTTAGTTCTCCTTCAGATGACTTTTTTTTTTTGCCACAGAATTAAATTTTTTTTTTAATTTTATTGTTTCAGATGACTTTAATTACAGTATTGACATCTGACTAAGAACATTAGCAATGGGGACAACTAATATTTGCAATTTGCATAATCTTGTGCAATTTACAGAGCATTTTTATAGTTACTTAAGTGCCCTCAGGGTCAAAGCCATGAGCATCCATTTTATAATGCAGTGGGAAGGGCATCTTGAGGTGAACCTATAGAAAATCATGGAAGTTTTCTATCTTAGGGATTGAGATGAAAGACTTTGATGTCTTCTCACTGCATCCTTAGATTTCCATAATAGCCCACAAGGAGCTTGTAGTCAGTATACGTATGTGTGTTTAATGTCCAAACACATGTTATTGTTGTTTTAATATCTGTATAAAAATTTTACTAATTCACAGCAAAACAATCAAACGCTGCCACTTAAGGAAACCACAGATTTGCCTTTTGTCTAAGGATGAAGGTCTTGGCTGCTTCTGGACATCTCAGTGAAAGGTGAAAAAATTAATTTACCTTTCTCTTTAGGTCCCCATCAGGTCCACCTAGGATGTGTGCCTTTTAATGTGAAAAGACCAAGTCTAATGCAGCTTAAACTTCCTTAAATGACTGCTATTGGATGAAAGCCAACAGGGCCTGAGCTTCACATTTTAATCAAACAAATTCAAGGGCTCAGAGAGAAGGCAAGAAAAAGTTACCAGTTGTATTTTTTCAGATAATAGATTTTAGGTTTTGTCTGCAAAAATTATTTTTAGGAACACAAGCCCACCAGATTGTACAATATGTTATATAGACTCTCTGAAGTTGCAAATTCGTATTTTCAAGTTGAGATGAAATTGTTCCTTTAGGAAGGGTACCTTTCTGATTCTTTACAGATTTAGAGTCTGGGGCTTGTAGGCATTTTATTCACCCTCTCACATATTCATTCATTTCACTCATCCATTCATAAAAGCATTTATCAAGGGCCTGCTGTTTTCTCAGCTTGCCTCCAATTATTTGTTTGAAAGGTGACCCGTTTGGAAGGCTCCTAAAAATACTGGTGAGTTGATTCATATTTCTAAGTACAGTGTGAATGTGTAAAATCTGAAGGCTGCTGGAAAGGGCTTTGGAAATAGGCTCAGCACCTGCTATTTTCTCTGCTGAGAATTTGCAGGAAGCATCCTAAAAATTAGGGGCTATGGGAAATGCCACCTGCAATGCCTTGTGCTTCTACCACAAATACACAATATATGTCTGGGAGGGTGTTTATACTTCCCAAGCTTGCCTTATCCACATGGGGCCTCTTCTTGCCCTTTGGTTTTAGCTTTTGTGTCACGCAGTTCTTGGCAGTTAACATTGCTGCTTCCTAGGTGACTGAGTGTGGGACATTTTATAGTTCTTATAAAAGTCAGCATGGAATTTCAGAGGCCAGTGAAGCAGACATTTCCACAGCAGGTGTTTTGGCTGTTCTGATATTTTTTTCTTTTGGATATCAGAGATGACAACTTTTTGTTTAGAAGAAAATCCCTGATTTTGCACATTCAAGTATTTATGTTATATGAATTTACCTTCTCAGCCCATCAAGTAGGATCTACCTCTCTGTCTCTACATATAAATCAAGCTAACCAAATTTTAAAAGAAAATATTTTAATCAATTGGGAAAAACTTGTAAGTGTGGGCAACTGTATCCTTGATATCCCTTCACCATATTTTCCAAATACCATCAAAACATCAGAATACATGAAACAAGGAACAGACTAGCAGTGACCAGGATGGGGGTGAGGGGATGAAAGGGGGAAAGAAAGTCATTTATTCGAGAAACTAGAATAAATGACCCATGGACATGGACAACAGGGTGGAGATTTGCTTTCGGAGAGGAGACCATGTGAGTGGGGTAGGGGAGAGCAAAGGGGGAAAATGGGACAATTATAATACAACAAAAATAAATTAATAAAAAATATACAGATAACTGTAAAAGTGAGAATACACCTGCAGTAGCAATGGAGAATAGAGAATAAAACCGTTTATATGAAAAGTATTAGAGGACCAAATGAGCTGATGATAATTTTGGAAAATAAAAGGCACATGGGCTGGTGCTTATGATGAAAGTAGAAACAAGGATCCTTCAGCCTGACTTAGAGGAAGAACAGGGTAACTAGCAAAGCAATTATTGTTTTTTCCCAATGAAACACTGGAAAAAGCTAATGGTTAAAACTAACACAAACTTTTATTCTGAAAAAAAAAAAAAAAAAAAAACAGGGAAAACATGGATGTTGTATATATTTATTGATTTGTTTGCAATCTACCTTGTGGTTCTTTATCTTGGCCAATGAAAAAGAAGTAAATATGACTATGACCTATGGAGATTAATTGCTTCCTCAGAACATATACATACCCCCCAACCACCTGGAGTAGAATGTTGGAGAGAAACATTTCTTAGAAAATAAAGTTTCTGGTTCTTTAAACTCACTCTTTTAGCACCCCTCTTAACAGTATAGTTTTAACCAAAAAGTGATCCCTATTAAAAGATGAGTAACAATCAAAAAAGAATCAGTAAGGCATGTGTATTAAGATATTATAATAGAGAAGAGGAAAAACATAAAATGAGAAGCAGTTAAATCATACATCACAAGAAATATGACACAAAACACAAGAACATTTGAACAAACACTTCTCTCTAAAACCAAATAAATAAAATATAGAGTTTCTGAAACAGGATTTCAAAGAAAAGATATACAAATTTTTTAAAAGATAATTATCAGACAACAGGAAATGACAAGCAGACTGGCAGAGTTCTGGAAAAATATAATATGAAAGAATAAAATAACTAAAGAACAACACAATAGCAGTTAACAGATATTTTATGCTGAATATAAAATTAAAATAGTTATATACATATCCACATCAGTGGCTTGAAACAGATCAAATTAAAATGGAAAAGTAAAGGGAGCTGAGAATAAAAATTTTAAGTATGAAAAATAGTAGAGATCCAACAGATGCATAACTGTTATTTTTGGGAAAGAGAACAGAAAAATAAACCAAACAACAAAGTAGTAATAAAATAAGATCATAACCTGCATAATTAAAATGAATAACCTGTCTCTTTTAAGTATTTGCAAGAAGATTCCTGACAACTAAGGGCAGTAGGAAATGCCACCTGGAAGCTCCCCATTTTCTGTCACAAATTCGCAGTGTATACTTGGGGTGGGTTTCATAAGGCCCATGTTTGCTTATCTATATAGAACCTCTTATTTCTATTCAGTTTCCACTTTTGTGCCATATATTAAAATATCAAAACCAAGGCATACTCTGCTAAAGTTTCAATACTTGGAGTATAAAGAAAAGATACTGTGGGTGCCCAGGCTACTCTCTACTCCCAATCAAATTAACTGTAAGGGCAAAAAAGAATCAGGTTGGTATCAGACTTCTATGCAAAAGCAACCAATGCTAGAAGACAGTGAAAAAATGCCTAAGATGTATTAAGGGGAGGAAAATTAGACCAAAAATTCATACACAGGCAAATTGTCACTCAATTATCATGATCACAGATATTTTTTTTTAACATGCAAGAATACAAGTGTGATAGTTTCGTATTGCAGCTACAACAAATTACCACAACTTCCAAGGTTTAAACAATATAACTTTATTAACATACATTTTGTGTTTTAGAAGCTACAATGCAGTGTACCATGGCTGGTTTCCATGCTTAGAGTCTCACAAGTTCATGTGATTACATTGGGTCCACCATGATAATTTAAGATAATCTCTGTGTTATTGTCAACTGATTAGTAATCTTAATTTCATCAATGAAGTCTCTTGGAATTTAAAATAACATTTCCTCAGAACCTCAGAATTAGAACATAAAAACTTGAGGAGGAAAGTCAGTATTCATCTTACAAAAGTAGGTAATATAATTCCCATAAATATTTCTTTATGGAAGATTCAGCCAATTAAGATACATGTGAGGAAAATTTTATAAAAGGATTGGTGATCAACATGTAATATATTAAAAATCTAATGTGAGATACATGGTTACAGACCAAAATATAAAAACAATTATACTACTTAGGGAAAAGTTAGGTAGCTATTATGAGCACTATTAACATTTTAGAGCTTTAACTCACTAAAGAGTTATTGCTTGCCCACATGACTGTCTGCTGTAGGTTAAGTGACTCTTTTAAGTGGCACTTCTTCACATAGTGACCCAAGAATTCAAAGCTTTTCCCAGTGTGTGGTCCTGTTGTCTTGGAGTCATTCACTTTCAAGTGAATACATGGAGGAGGTGTGAAGGGTGCAGGGGGAGAGAGGAAGAGAGAGGGTGGAGGAGAGAGTGAGAAAATTGCAAATGACCTTTTAGAAGCAAGACCAGGAAGTTGTAGAAATCATTTCTGCTCACATTCCTTTGATATAATTTGTCACATGGCCCAACCTAACTATATGGGAGCCTAGGAAATGTAGGTATTCTGTATTTCTAGAAAGAGGAAATGAAATCAGTGTATATTCCCATTCTGCCACAACAACACTTGATATTTCTATGCTATAGAAATAATAATGTTAATATTTATTCTCATCCAAATCAGTAAGTATAAACTGGAAGAGGAGTTAGGAAAATATTAAGTGTAATTATTCCTTTACTTTCACAGTGGCTGCACAAAAAGCTTATAAAAAACAAATATTTTTAATATATCATTTGTATATATAAACAAAACCACTAGGAGAACTAAAAACACGAACATAAAAAGACTGAAATTAGGCCCTGGCTGGTGGCACAGCCGATAAGGCTCCGGGCCCATGAACCCAAAGGTTCAATTCCCAGCCAGGGCACATAATCAGATTGCAAGCCACATCTCCAGCCAGGTCCATAGCTGGAGGCAGGTGAAAGGCAACCACACATTGATGTTTCTCTCCCTCTCTGCCTCTCTCCCTTCCCCTCTTTCTAAAAATAATAAATAAAATCTTTTTAAAAACCTCAATAAATACAAAATGCTAGAAATAATACAGGTCATAAACTTTAGTTAGAGAATGATAAAACTAAAAAGTAACAGAAACAAGAGTCTATTTGAGACCTTTGCTGATTTTAAGATCAAATAATAATAATAATAATTATTATTATTGTTATATTGATTTTAAGAGTTCCTTATATATTTTAACCTCTTATCAGATGTAGGATTTGCCAATATTTTTTCTTATTCTCAAGATTGCCTTTTATTTTTTTTTTTGATTACTTCCTTTACTGTGCAGTTTTTTACTTGGATGCAGTCCCACTTGTTTATTTTCACTTCTGTTGCAGCTGTTTTCAATGTCATATCCAAGGAAGCATTGCCAGGATCAATGTAAAGAGTTCCCTCTGTGTTTTCCCCTAGGAGTTTTACAGCTTCAGTTTTTTAACTTAAATTTATTGGGGTGACATTGGCTAATAAGATTTTATGCAGGTGTCAAGTGTACAATTTTGTTTAAGTCCTTAATTCATTTTGAGTTGATTTTTGTGTATGGTATAAGGATCCAGTTTCATTCTTTTGCATATAGATATCCAGTTTTCCCAAATATTTACTTAAATAGACATGTTTCAAAAGAAAACATACAAACAGCCAACAGGCATATAGAGAGGTGCTCAACATTACTCATCATTATGGAAATGTCAATCAAAGCCTCACAAGATTTTTTCAGAAATGGTGGCTCCTCTTGGAGTTAAGTTGTTCAGGCAGCCAGCTGGACCCCACCACTGCCATCAGCAAAGCAGGCCAGGCTTTGCTTCTTCTGGCTGCTCCAGGCATTTTGAGACCGTCTCTGAGGACCTTGGTGGATGCCTTGGAGTCATATTTTCAGGTTTGTTTTGCTCCTCTGGTCAGTCAGAACTGTCAATGGCACAAATCAGAAAGAAATTTGAACTGGTGTCAATCAGCATATCCAGAAATTTCTGGATACTTCAAGACAGACAGAATGTTTTTTTGTTTTTGTTTTCCTACGAAAAAGGTTGCAGGCTATCAAATAGGATGTCTTGGAGCTGAGGAACAAATTAGAGTGGAAAGATGCGCTGGTCCAGAAGCACCTGACAAAGCTGTGGCAGGGGCAGCAGGTACTGGAAGATATCAATGGGCAGCACAAGAAACCTGCTGACATCCCTGAGGCTCTTCAGCATACCTTGAGCAAGTATACTAATATTCCTGCACTCATGAAGAAAACTCGAGGAAAAGCTGGCATGAGAGTGAGGTGGTGTATGAGTCAGCACAAACATGGCTCTTTTTGTCATGCTTTACTTTTGGGTGGCATGGCCTTTTGGAAGAACTCTACCAGGGAACAATATGAAATGACTTTAGTTGCATGCTCCTATTAAAATTCCCTGCTTTTTTCATAATCTCTTCTTTTTATTACTTTATAAAATGCTCATACCTTTGGTAAATAAATATTTTTGATTTTTAGAAAAATTTAGACAGCGTGATGCCACTAACATTCCTTTTGTTTCTTTTTTCTGCTTTTTACTTTTTACATTTTTGTGTAACTTTTAATCTTTGTTTTTCCAGTTTTAGATTAGTTTGTATCATCTGAGGGAAAAACAATTTGTATGATCTGATTTGTGAATCACAGAGTGAGGATTTGGGTTGTTGGTATTTTATGTTAATTACCTCCAGTAGTAGTTTGCAAAAATATGTAAATTTGCCATGTTTTAAGACTTTGAACTACCTCAAGAAGAGGAATCTAATGCAGCAATGTTTGTTATGCTTCCAGAGCTCGCAGAATGAGGATATTTTGTAAATAGGTTGGAAGAGGGTTATAATATCCTAGGTTAGTGTAATTATATGATATTGCAGTACAATCCTTAAGTTGATGTTGAGGTAAGTTTATATTTTATGTGGTGCTTATTTACTTTTTTGGGTTGAGGGATGTAGTAGAAGCACTGATATACTAAATTTTGTTGTTCTGCAATAATGAGTCAGTTTAAGTAAAAGATCCTGCAGTAATGAGTCAGTTTAAGTAAAAGATCCACCCTGCTCTCAGCAACATGTCTTGGGCACCGGTAATGTGTGAGAGTTAAAGCTCACTTTAATAGTCTCTATTTGGTTTGAGTTTTATTTGCTTGTGTTGTTCATGTTTCACTTTTTTGGAGCAAAAATTTTCCATTAAAGAAGGTTCTTGCTAATGGATGGTATTGATTCAAAAGGACAGGGCCTTGGAGTAGAGAGTGGCCTGCAGGGTGACCCTCAGTGACTTCCTCTTCACAAAGAGCATGTTTGGGAAGATGTCTTAGCCTCTTGTTATTCACACAGGCAGACACGATTCTTTATTGATCTGCTACTGAGAAATAGACTGGTGCTGTGTCTGGCTCTCCCTGAAGGAGGCTTTTCTTTCTTGGTTGATTAGTTTCTGACTAGATTACATCTCTTTCACCTCAAATGCTCCACTGTCCTCTGAATAGGCAATACTTACGGGACTTGATTTCTTGACTCATTTTGTTTTCTCCACCCTTGAAGCATACTTCCCATACACATTGACATCCACTGATGGTGCCATCTGGCTTAGATGCTAACTCGTCCCTGAAGCCCACAAATGGTCTCTCTGCTGCAACCCCAGGACACAGGACTTCCTGTCTCCTACAAACCTTGCTAGGTGCCCCCTCAACAGTTACTAATTAGTATCTGTCTCTATACCCTTCGTGAGAATTAGGCATTATTTTCCTCTGAATATAAAGGGATCCTATATTATTGTAATAGTACTTATTATTCATTTTTGTTTGTGCATGCATGGTATATAGCTTGAAGTTACTGAATCCCCTAAATGAAAATGTGTAAGTTAAATACAGCTTTTAAAAATTCTTTTTTTCTCATATTGTATGACTTCAAGGTTTTTAACCTTGTCATCTCATGCTAAATAGAAGCTCTGATTGGCAGCTTTAGATTTCTTCATTAAAAACCTAAATAAACTGATTAAGTGTTAGGCATCTTTCAATAATAAAAATTTTTTGGTAAAAAGTTCACTTGGTACTTTTTGAAAATACTTTAAATTAATGTATTTATCAGTTATTGCCATTTTTATTAAATTCAAAATTTTCTGGAGAATAAATAAATTTTTAATCTTGGAAACAAAACTTTACAAGATATCACCTCACATCTGCTAGGATGGCTATTAGTTTTAAAATGACAAATAGATATATGCAAAGATGCTCAACTTCACTAGCTATTATGGAAATACAAATCAAAACTACAATGAGATACCACCTCACACCTGTTAGAATAGTAATTAATGACAAATAATGATAAGTGTTGGAGAGGTTTTGTAAAAAAGGAAGTTTCATTCAATGTTGGTGAGAATGTAAACTGGTCTAGCCACAATGGAGCACGGTATGGAGGATTTTCAAAAACATAAGAAGAGTTACCATATCAGTCAACAATTTTTCTTCTGGGTATCTACTTGAAAAATTGGAAAACATTTATTCACAAAGATATATGCACCTCTATATTCATTGTAGCATTTTTCACAGTGACCAAGTCAGGAAAACAATCAAAGTGTGTTTCAATAAAGGATTGGATATAAAGTATCTGATTCAAAAATGTCTGAATTGTTCAAAATTGCTTTCTTAACCAAGACATGTTGAATTATAGCCTCTGAAAGTGAATCTAGGAATATGCACATTTATTAAGTTTTCAAAGTGATTCTTATGCACACAGAAGTTTGAGTACCACTGACATAGACAAGAAGGAAAGTTTTCAGTATCTTATTAAGCACAAATATCACCAATACCAAAACCTGACAAAGAAACTACAAAAGACAAAAAAGCCCAAGTACCAATCTTACTCATGAATATTAATTCAAATATCCTAGATAAAACTTTAGCACAAATGGAGCTCTTTCCTAGAAAGCAATGACAGTTCAATATTAAATAACTATTAATATGATTCATAATATTAGCAGAATGAATTTCAAGTTCTTCAATATTATCAACCAGACCCTCCACAATATGCTTCTGTCTACTTCAGCAGATGAAACTTTTTCCACTCAGTGTGTCACAAGTTGAACTCCAACAATAATAAATGGCTTTAGCACTCTGCCCTCACACTCACCATATGGTTTCTAACTACAAAGTATTCTGTTATGTTTTTCCTCTTTCCCCAAATCCATGTGCATTCATTTTGCTCCAAATTATTTTTTTATGTTTGATATGTAACTAGCTGCATATATTTAACACATACAATGCAATGAGTTTGGAAATAAGATTATACCCATGAAGCTATCACCACTAGTAAGGGCATAGGCATACTCATCACATCCAAACCTGTATAATTATTGTTACCATTATTATTAGTTGTGTGTGTTTGTGTTAAAACATTTAACATAAAATCTCTCTTAACAAAATTTAAATATACAATATAGTATCATTAGCTATGGGAAGTATGTTGTATGGATCTCTAGGACTAATTTATCTTGTGTAACTGAAACTTTGTGTTATTTAATTACCACCTCCTTGTTTTATTCTCCACCTAGCCCCCTGGCAACCATCATTCTACTCTCTATTTCTATGATTTTCACTCTTATATTTCTTATATAAGTGAAATAATACAATATTTGAGTTTCTGTGTTTGGCTTATTTCACTTATAATATCCCCCAGATCCATCAGTATTGCTGCAAATGGCAGGATTTCCTTCTTGTAAGGCTGTATAATATTTTACCATTTGGATATATAACTTTTTCTTTATTCATTTATCTGCTGATTGATACTTATGTTGTTTCCGTATCTTGGTATTGCTGCTTGCATTCTTTAATCAGTTTAGGCACCACAAACTCAAACACAGCATCCTTTGGTCTGTTTTTTAGACTAATGTATGAACATCTCTAACATTCTGTCTATCTATCTATTTATCTATCTATCTATCTATCATCTATCTATATCTGTCATCCAATGTATCTGTCTATCACCTATGCATCTATCATCACATGGGATTGTGACAATATGTTTAAATGAAGGTCTCCTCAAAGAATCTGAATGCTCTTTAAAGACAGTTAGCATTCACCACTGTGTCCACAGCACAATCCTTGCAATGGAGTCTAATTTCATTAAACATATATGAATGTTGAATAAATTAATGTTAACAGAAGGCAAGATCATTCCATATGGGCCCAAATGCATGTTCAGTATGAACTTCTCATCTCTTAACTGGTGATTAATATATAAATATATTTATATACTTAATAATACTTATTGATTTTTAAGAAGATTTTATATATTATTTTCAGAGAGAAGAGAAAGAAGAGGGGAAGAAAGGGAGAGAGACATCAATGTATGGTTGCCTTTCACCTGCCTCCAGCTATGGACCTGGCTGGAGATCTGGCTTGCAACCTGATTATGTGCCCTGGCTGGGAATCGAATCAGCGACCTTTGAGTTCTCAGGCCAGCACCTTATCCACTGTGCCACCAACCAGGGCCTATTTATTGATTTGTAAAGGCCATTCACCCTTGACTTCTTGGCATAAATTCAGTATTAGTATTTTTATGTATTGTTTAATTCAAGTAACACCTTTAAATTTTACGCTTTTAAAAATCTAGGTCATGACTAAGAATGACCTATGATTTTCTAGTCTCATGCTGTCTTTTTCTGGTTTGGATAAAAAGATGATCATAACATCATAGAATGAGTTAGGGAATATTCACTATTTTATTTTCTAGAAAGTATTATTTAAGATGGGAATAATCTGGCACTTTATATTTTGGTAGGAAACACCAGCAACACCACTTAGGTGTAGTGTTTTCTTTTTTTTATAATTTTTACTGTCACTGAATTACATTTACCCAATTTTCCCCCATTGCTCTCCCTTACCCTAACCTTTCTATCCCCTCTCCCATAGTCAATCCCACGTGTTGTCCATGCCCATAGGTCATTTATACTAGCTCCTTGACTAAACTGTTTCTCTTCTTTGCCTCTTTCTCAACCTCCCCACTCCTCTCTGTACCATGTTAGTCTGCTCCTTGTTTCTATGGCTCTGGGTCTGTTTTGCTTGTTTGTTGGTTTTGTTCATTAGTATCCTGTATTAGGTGATATCATATGGTATTTGTCTTTCACTGACTGGCTTATTTCACTAAGCATAATACTCTCCAGTTCCATTGCAACACTTTCTATTTTTTAAATTGTAGACTTTCCTTCTACGTTTTGTTTAGAAAAATTTTTTAATTTAATTTTACTGTTTTTGTGTTACATCCATTCCATTTTTACTCCCCTCTGTCCCCTTTCCCACATACCCACTCCCCCCTCAAAGTCAATCCCACTTGTTGCCCATGTCCATGGTTCTTCCATACTAGTTCCGAGACTAAACTGCTCCCCTTCTTTGCCTCTTCCTCCCCCCTTTCCCTATCCCCTTGCCCACTGAAGGTCTATTGATTGCATTCATGAATCTAGCTCTATTTTTCTTGTTTGTTTTGTTCATTATTGTCCTATAATAGGTGAGATCATGTGGCATTTGTCTTTCATTGACTGGCTTATTTCACTAAGCATAATACTTTCTAGTTCCATCCATGTGTTGCAAAGGGTAGGAGTTCCTTCTTTCTTTCTGCTGTGTAGTATTCCATTGTGTAAACGTACCAAAGTATTTGATCCAATCATCCCCCTGATGGGCACTTAGGCTGTTTCCAGCACTTGGTTATTGTAAATAGCACTGCTATGAACATAGGGGTGCATAGGTTCTTATGAATTGGTGTTTCAGGATTCTTTGGGTATAGTCCAAGTAGTGGAATTGCTGGATCAAAAAGCAGTTCCATTTTTACTTTTTTAAGGAAACTCCATACTGTTTTCTTTTTTTTTTAATTTTATTGTTGTTGTATTACATCCATCCCCTTTTTGCTCCCCT
>PVIW01015435.1:0-19770 GCA_004026585.1 Noctilio leporinus | reverse complement strand
CTATCTTGAATGAGAGCCTTGCTGGGTAGAGTATTCTTGGTTGCAGGCCTTTGTTTACCATGACTTGAAATACTTTTTGCCATTCCCTTCTGGCTTGAATTGTTTCTGTTGAATAATCATTTGATAGCCTTATTGGAGCCCCTTTGTATGTTATTTGTCTTTTCTCTCTTGATGCTTTTAGGATTCTCTCTTTGTCTTTAAAATTCGCCATTTTAATAATAATGTGCCTTGGTGTTTGTCTGTTTGGGTTGATCCTCATTGGGACCCTCTGTGCTTCCTGAACTGGATTCATGTTTTCACTCATCATGTTAGGGAAATTTTCTATCATGACTTTTTTGAACAGGTTTTCCATTCCTTGTTTCTCTTCTCCTTCTGGTATCCCTATGATACGGATGTTGTTACATTTCATTTTGTCCTGCAGCTCTCTTAACCCCTCTTCAGTCTTGTTCAGCCTTTTTTTATTCTCTTGTACTGTCTTGGAGTATTTGTCTACATTATCCTCCATCTCGCTGATTTCGTCCTCTGCTTCCTCTAGCCTACTGTTGATTCCTTCTACTGTATTCTTCAATTCATCAATTGTATTCTTCATTTCCTCCTGGCACTTATTGATAATTTCCATGTCCTTTTTCATGCTGTTGTAGTTTTCAGTAAGTTCCTTGTAACTTCCCTGGAGTTCTTTGTAATTTCCCTAGAGTTCTTTGTAGTTCTCCTGGAGTTGTTTACAGTTTTCTTTGATGTGGCTGAGCTCACTGAGCTTCTCTATCATCATTCTTTTGAAATCCTTATCTGATATTCCAGGTGCCTCTGTTTCATTTTGTGTTATTTCTGGGGATTCTTCCTTTCCTTTTGGTGATGGACTGATTCTTTTTTCCCCCTTTTTGGTTGTCTGTTCTTGCTTGCTCTTTATTTATTTATTTATTTATTTTTGTTCATTCCTTGAGTTAACCTGCTTTGCTCCCTTGCCTTAGTTGAGCACCCTTCTGTGATAGGAGATTTGTGGAGTTCAGTGTTGCTGTCTCCCAGATTTTCTCCACTTGCTGTTCTTGGTGTGTCCTTTATTTGGGCTGTCTGGTTGTATTCTGGGTCTGTGGGCTTTTAGCAGAAACAAAAACAAAAACAAAAACAAAAAACCAAATAAACAAAGAAACAAACAAAAAAACAGAAAACCAAACCAAACAAAACCAAACAAAAAAAATGCAAAAGGAACAAAGAAATAAAAATGATAATAATAATAAGAAGAAAGGGTTTAGATGGCTGTTCACCCTTAATAATCCCTGACTGGTCCAGATGGAGCCTGGACCTGAGGGCTTTTAGCAGATGAAAAAGAAAAAGAAAAAAGGGAGAAAGTCACAAGAGAAAGAGAAATCAATATTAATAAAATAAAGGTTTAGGTGTCTGTTCATCCTTTATGGTCTCTGTTTGGTCCAGGTGGAGCCAGGACCAGTGGGTTTCATCAGGGAGAAAAGAAAGGAGAAAGAAAGAAAGAAAGAAAAAACAAAAAAAAAAGGGTGGGAGAAAGTCACAAGACAAAGAGAAATCAATATTAATAAAGAAAGGTTTTAGCTGTGTGTTCCCCCTTTATGATTTCTGATTGGTCCAGGTGGAGCCAGAACCTGTGGGCTTTACCAGGAAGAAAAGGAAAAGAAAAATTTAGAAAAAAAAAAAAAAAAAAAGAGGAAGGAAGAAAAGAATAAAGAAAGGGTTTAGGTGGCTGGGGAAGGGAGGAATACTTAGATTGAGGACTGGGAATGTGTTATAGCCACAGAGTGAGTAGACTTTAATTTGAGAGTAGGGGGAGGGTCTTGGGTATTTAAGTGGATTGAGGTATGGGGGGGGCATTAAGAATATGTGAGAAGTCACTTTTGCAAAGGATATGTTGGGGATTAATAGTTCATATTGCTCTCGGTATAACTCAGGTGCTTGAGATTAGCAGCAATCCCTTTCCTGATGCTGCCTCTTTTGCTTGGTCAGGACTTTACAGTCTACAGTCTATATTGTAGCCGGTCTTGGCGTCTGGCAGGGCCTCTGATTTTCACAGTAGGGCTGATTCTGTGAGTCAGTCCACAGGTAGGCTGGGCCTTCTGCAGCCTGGCTGGGTGTTAGGGCTGCCAGTGTTCTGGAGCCAGCAGGGTGCCCCCTCCCACTCCTGGCAGAGGTTCTTGCCTGTGATGAGCACCCAGCACCCCTGCAGGTCATCCCGCAACTTTTCAGGTCCCTGTGATGACTGGCCCCACCCCGCAGTTCTGGGAGGAGGCCGCCCCTGTCTGTCAACACTGTCAGGGGTCCGCCTACACTGTCCCGCCCTTCTGGGGCGGGCACCACTCCTCCAAGCCAACCAGCTCTCCCCGGAGCCCTTTATGAGGCCTCTGTGATGAGCCCCTCCCAGGCGTGGGTGGTGCAGCCTTTTTCTCTGGCAATGGTGGGTCAGATGCCCCCACTAATAGTTCTATGCTCACTGGCTTGCCATTTGGTGTTTCCACGGAGCCTGGGGGCCTGTGTGGTTGCGCAGGGCTGGGCCTCCCCCCTTGCAGGGGCTTCTAGCTGCTGTTTCCCCAGTGGCCCAGCAGCACCTTTTTCGGCCCTCTTGCCGCCCCAGCTCCCCTGCTCTGGCTTCCCGCAGGACTCTTCTCCTCTGCCTCTAGCCCCGTGAGGAGCCTCCTCTCCCTGTTGCCGGAGTGAGTCTCTCACATAGTCCCTGCCCTGCAAGAGTTCATTTCTGTGTTCCCTACGCCATTTGCCCTAGATGCCCACACTTTACTGTTGAGACTTCCAGTCGCCATGGAGCCCGGAACTGGCCCCAATCAAACTCGCCCCCCTGGGCCGAGCTTCCACTGCCCAGAGCCAACCTCGGCCTGCTGGCCAGTTGGTCGGGAACGCCTCACCTACTGTCCTGCTGGCCTCCTCTGCCTCTGGGCTGTGCTCCCCTGTGTCCAGATGCTGACCGCTCCAATTCTTAGGGTCCTGAAGACGTCTCACACTCCCTATCTTGTCCTCTAGCTGCTTTGGTACTTGAGAATACCATCAGCACTGCTCTCTACTCTGTCTCCATCTTCCCCTCCTCGATCAGCTTTTTCACGTTTATACTGCTAGTTAAATGACACAGCTAAGATACAGATGCAAGTTCTTTCTGACCCATGCTCTGTGGAAAAAAACCCATCAGGTACTGAGGATTAATTGAGGTAAAACACATAAATCACTTGCTATGGGGTCTCTCACCTAGTTAATGCTCATAAATTATAGTTACTGTGACTATGTTTTAGGACACCAGCATTTGTTAACTTCTTTACTTTGAGCCAGCAGTTTTCAACTGGTGTGCTGCAAGAATTTTTAAAACATGTGATGCCAGACTTTTTGGTTAGTGGCACTGACCATTTTTTCCCTTAGATTGTCAAAAAAAGATAATAGCCAACCCAACAGTAGCCACCCAGTGTGAATAAATCAAAAGTATACCTATTTTTTGTCACATTGGCAAAAAAAATATATTTTGTGTGTGTCACAGAATTTTAGAAATGAGATGAAAAAGGTTGGAAATCACTGGTTTGGGCCATTATTTTTGCTAGGGTCTGTCTATTTCACTAGCTTTCCTGAGCTTAAGTGAAACTAATAGATACAAAAGCAGGGAAGTATAGACAGGAAGTAAATTGTCAAAACAGTCACTGTGGATAGTTGGGAGGCAGCTTGCTACAGGACTTTTCAAACTATTGTTTGGTTCAGCCAGGCTGTTGTCACCTTCCCCTCCTCCTGAGCTGTTCCCATTACGTCTTCTAGTTACTGTGGCAAATACAACAGTTTTTTGAGTATTTTAACACAGTATTATGAATATCATTTTATTATAAGGCATTGGCACTTCTTATTTATACAGGTAATTTTGTAAAGGTTACTATATATATGTGTATATATATTTATGTCTACATGTGTACAGGTGCACCTATATTGTTGCTCTTTGCTTTATTGTGCTTTGCAGATATTGCATATTGAAAGATCCTGATGTAACTGAATTGCTGCAATCTCATAATAAAACTTGAGTGGATGAGGAGTTGCTTCTCATGGATGAGCAAAGAAAGTAGTATTCTGATATGGAATCTACTCCTGGTGAAGATGCTGTGAAGATTATTAAAATCACAGGAAATGATGTAGATTATTACATAAATTTGTTGAATATAGCAGGGTTTGAGAAGATTGGCTCCAATTCTAAAAGAAGTTATTTTGGGTAAAATGCTATCAAACAGAATTACATGCTCTAGAGAGAAAGTATTTATGAAAGGAAGAATCGATGCAGCAAACTTCACTATTGTAGTATTTTAAAAAATTGTCATAGCTATCCTAACTTTCAGCAACCACCACCCTGATTAGTCGGCACCATCAACACTAAGGCAAGATCCTCTACCAGTAAAAACTATGGTCTGTCCCAAAAGTAAAGGCCACACACACTGTTTTAATTATGTTGTTGACATTGGGTCAATACTTTTGGGACAAACCTCGTATTACTTGCTGAAGGCTTGGATGTTGTTTAGCATTTTTAACAACAAAGTATTTTTAAGTTAAGGTATATACATTGTCTTTTTAGATATGATGCTCATTGCACGCTTAATCAACTACAGCACAGTGTAAACATAACTTTTGTATGCATTGGGAAACAGACAATTCCTATAACTTGCTTTATTTTAATGGTCTGGAGCCTAACCCATAATATGTCCAAGGTATGCCTGTATGGGCATATGTATGTATATTTGATATTTCCTGGAATATTCTGCAGGAAACATGTAGATTAGAGTGATCTAATTATAAATTACAAGGCAGGCAAACAAAAACCCTATGTGAACAAAATACAAGATTTTCAAAAGGCTGGGGATCTTGTACCTTCTCCATGTTCCGTTACTATAAACATGTTTTGCACTGGATGAGATTTCAGTGATTCAGCAGATAAAATCAGACAGCAAGAGTCATTGTTTTCAACTTTAAGACTATTTAGTAAGTGAAGAAAAAACAATTTCTCCTTTAAGCAAGATTGAGACAACCAAGAGTTTTTCAGAGTCAGATTGTAATACTCAGTAAGCCTGGGCACCAGAAAGAAGATGCTGAATACTTGTGAGACAGTGTTATGGGAAAGAAGCAGAGCCAAGGCAGCTGGGGAGCTTGTCACTGAAAGGGGGAATATGTTCTCCTAAATTCATTTCTTAAGTCTACTGTAGCGAGTGTCATTCCTCTGAACACTGCCAATATCCAGATATCCAAAAATACACCAGCAATAAATATGCAGAATTGGGAAGAGACTAACACAACACTCAATCACTTTAGGCATTCTCATTGATGTCCCATCCCCCTACAGCCAGCCCCCCACTCCCACATCAATGCAGTGGCTAAGTCCATAAGGTGACAGCACAATATGTCAATTTGTTTGTTTAATCAATTAAGTCAATCAACTTACAAGTTCCTTGAGAACTGACACAGAAATTGAATTCACTGTAAATTAAGTCAAAATTTTCAAATATGTGTATGCTTGACAATCTGAGTTTTCATAGACTAATATCAATATTGAATTCCAGTTTTAGTTTGCTTTTAAAGGAAGGTTGGTACTCTTTGAATATTAAGTAATAATCATTGAGATTGCTGTAGTTATGATGTGCACATCTTAAAAGTTACGAGAGTATCATTTTATTCGCTAAATAATGTTGTTTTCTCCTGCATGTTCACTTTTACCAAGCAAATATAGAATTTTAAAGGTACCTGTTATCTTTTGGGACCCCCAAGGAAAATGAGGTGATGTGTCTCATATGACATTCTTGGCGAATGTAGTATATACACAAACAAAAAAATATGTAGGGTACACAACAGTTCTTAAATGAAAATAAGGCTTCCCAAAGAAGGAGGCTTGGGGGATTCTGAAGTCAAATTGCAAGAAACAAATGCGCTATTTTAATTTTGGCCTTAAAACTTCCTTTCCTGGAATGGTCTCAATATCACAATCTCTGCTCAACAGCACACTCTACACTAGAAACTTTCCTTATATTCTGGTTTGCTTTTCTTCAGAAAAAATCGTCAGAACTCTGGATGAGATTTGCAACCCTTCACACTCCAACCTTTACAGCCCAAAAATTCTATGTAGGCAGAATCCTCCCTAAGAAAACACTTTCTTTTCTTTCCAACCTTCTTCTTCTTCTTCTTCTTCTTCTTCTTCTTCTTCTTCTTCTTCTTCTTCTTCTTCTTCTTCTTCTTCTTCTTCTTCTTCTTTTTCTTTCTTCTTCTTCTTCTTCTTCTTCTTCTTCTTCTTCTTCTTCTTCTTCTTCTTCTTCTTCTTCTTCTTCTTCTTCTCTTCTTCTTCTTCTTCTTCTTCTTCTTCTTCTTCTTCTTCTTCTTCTTCTTCTTCTTCTTCTTCTTCTTCTTCTTCTTCTTCTTTTTTGATTAAGTTTTGGAGGTGTTTCCTGGCTCCCACGACTCAGGTAGACTTGGACCACCCAACCCTGCCCTCGGCTCTGCTTCCCTTCACTGAGATGCCCTGGTCCAAGCAGCTCAAACTTGAACTTTGCATCCTTCCTACACCTGGGAAATATGAGTCTCCTTCCTCATGTTTGAAGACCTTGAGAGTAGTAAATTGAAAGTCTACATTCAACTACAACAATTTGTCAGTCTCCATTATTGCTAGTTATGTGGCAGCTCCACTGGAAAAAAGGGTCAGTGTGGCTTCCAATTAAAATTCCCTATTGAAGATGGATTTATGTTTGGTCTATTTCAAACCACATTGGGCTGCAACTTATCATTTAGGTTGTCAAGCTGGAAGCACTTTCCTTTTTTAGTGCAAAGGGTATAAAAGCCATTAAGTCATTTTGTTTAAGATATAAAGAGTGTATTTTTGTTTTTTTAAAAGAGGGGGAAAAATGTTGATCCAGATGTTTTCTGGATACATTTAAATATTGAGGATGTGAGTCAAATTTGTGAGGTTTTTATCCTATATATTGGGCATTTCTGCTGTTAATGTGTTTATTATGGGAGCTTTATGGTGAAAGGGAAGAATGGACCCTTCTAGGTGATTCTCAAAATTATATGCTGGGAATTTGAAACAGAACTCTGGTCTTTTATGGGCAGATTGCTTTTCTAAAAGAGAAACATAATTTCCTGTTTTTTTTTTTAGGATAAGAAATACATATTTTTAACCATCTTGGACAGGAAGTCAAATTCATGTTCTGACATTTTGATGATTGTCAGCACAAATAAATCAATTACTTTTAGGAATAAAATTTCTATTATATAACTGCCATTTAAAAATTAAAGAGAAGGAAATAAATGCAAAGGAGCAAAATGTTTTAGGGGACTGTCTTGGCAAAACAGATCATATCTGGATATAATCTCTGTTTATAATAAATGATCACTGAAAAGGGAAAGGAGACAATAGCAAGATGGGAGTGAGTTCCTTGCCAAAAAAAGACCCAAGCATTTTTAATACAATACAATATGTTTTAGCTCATTTACCTTTAGTGTGACCTATCCTTTGGCTTCCCTCTAATCTTGTTTCCTTGATTCAAAGGGGGTCCTCCTAGCTAGGGTCTTGTTTAGTGAAAGGTGAAAACCTGTTAAATTTCTTATCTTTTTTTATTAGCCTTAAGTTTAGTCTTCTCTAGGAACCCATTCTTAGCACTTTCCACACACACACACACACACACACACACACACACACACACACACCCTGACCACAACTTGGGCAAAATCAATTAAGCTCACTTACTCCATCTATTTAACTATGTCCATTAACTCTGAAACACAGTGTTCTGACATTCACAATCCCATCGGGCAACTTCATGATGGGAGAAAGAGGACACACTTAATGTAACTGTTGAAGTCATCATCCAGCCCTACTTTGCAGACTGGGGGACCCTCACAGGTCCATAAAAGCCCAAAACATAAACTATAGCTGGTGGGTGGGGAGAGCCCACATCTGCTCCCTGGGCTCAACTCAAGACTTCTGACACCACCTAGGCAGATCCTGGCATGATACAGAATACAGATTTTTACCCTCTACGCTGATGTTAGAGGGTAACATATATATATATATATATATATATATATATATATATATATATATATATATATATCTGTTGTGTTAGAAAAAACTGGGAGACTTCCCAAAATCTCAGAGAAACAACCTTAAATGTCATCATGAGAATTGAGAAGTTTTCTTTTTAAAATCTGATTTAATCTTGGAAATGCCACTGAGTTTTTCAGTATCCTGTCAAGATTAAGTAAATGTATTGATGGTAAATTATAATAGCTAATATTTATTAAGCCATACTTACCACTTGTCACACACAGAATGTTAAGCATTCGACAGGCTTGATCTTACCTGATTCTCAAAGCAGGGACTACTTTATAATTATTTTAAAAATGAAGCAACTGAGGTGTTGAGAGGTTATGTTATTGGTACCCCAAACATAAAATAGCAAAGCTGGGATTTGAACTCTGGAGTCTGATTCCTGTGTATTTATGTTTAATCCCTCTACCTAAGTGTAGCTGATAGAATGCCTGGTTGTTTCAAATGTGTCTAACTCAGCCGCCCTGGCAGCAATCTCTGTTTATATTTTCTTGTCCCCACAGGATGCTGTCCTTTGGACTCAAATAAAAATGGCATTTCAATCCTCGGAGGAGGAGAGAGCATTACATGTGGGCAACTGCAAAGCAAGTTTACAGGACAGATAGGAAGAAAATTATTTAAAGTGGCACTTGGGATCAATTTTGTGTCACCATTAAACTAAATGTATGAATTCTTGGCTAGAGAGGTGTTGCTGGTTAAGGGTTCCACGTGTGCCAGAGTCAACTGCTGATGTCTTCCAGTGTGGAGCAGCTCGGAGGCTCAGTGAGAGACAGCATAGCTCTAAAATGGTGCACAAGATTGGGTTGGTCCAGTTTCTTCTTTCTGCAGAATTCCCTTCAGCTCTTCCATCTGCTGTGTCCAGTGTGTGAATATTAACAAGAAAAGGCTGTTGCCCCGGCAAGGTGGCTCAGTCTGTTGGAGCATCATCCCATACATCAAAAGGTTGGGGGTTCAATTCCTGGTCAGAGAACATAGCCAGGTTGCAGATTCTATTCTAGGTTGGGGCCTGTATGGAAGGCAAACAACTGACATTTCTCTCTCACATCTACGTTTCTCTTTCTCTCTTTCTTCCTCCCTCCCTTCTCTCTCTAAAATCAATAAACATACTTTTGTTTGTTTTAAAGAAAGGGCTGTTAAGAAATATTGAATGAAATCAGATTTTAATATGCTCTGTCACTAATACAACTCTGTGGACTTCTTTCTGGGCAGGAAAACAGAAATCTTGGTGGAGCATTGTTTTTGTTTGTTTTTATTTTCAAGTTATTTAAATTTTTTTTTTATGTAGAAGGCATTGAATTAGCCAAATTACTGAAATAAAGCTCAGCCTGTACCTAGAATTAGCAGTGAAAGAACTTCACCTGAGAACAGGTTTTTGGGTTTGTCACTAAGGCTTCTCAGAATCCAGAGGATTGCCCCATTGATCCACTAGGAATGGTGGGTGCTTTGCTCAAGTAGAACTCTGGAGAAAGAAAGAAAGTCAGATTATCAGAGGTGCCAAAATAGAGTGTGTTGTCCAAGTCACCCTGCAAGATTCAAGGACCCAGGAGAGTGATTGTGTTTCTGCCTTATCATTACCAGAATCCCTCCACAGTCCAGGCTTTCTCACAGATCCAGGGGAGGAATTGCAGGGTTAGCACTGTAATATGACAGGAACTCTGAGCTAACCACACTTTCCTCCCTCCTCTTCCCCCTCCCTCCACCCTGACTATGGGAGTCAGGAATGCATGTTTTTGGAAATGAAGCAGCCCCAGAGGGCTGTAACAAGGCTGTTCTGGGGTGCAAGTTTGGTTCACATTAGCATCCTCCCATGATTCAGAACCTGTCTGTTTGCTATCACCTGAGATTGTTCTTTAGAAGGTAAACAGTTGCCTTTTCAACTGCAGTATCATTTTTAATGTCTTCAAGCAGTCCATGGGAACTGTTGGGGTTTCCCATCTAAGATATTCAGACAATTCCCATCTGTGGTCTGTGTTTCTATCACAAACAAATGCTGTTTAGACTGATGAGTTGCAGCCTCTGACTGCTAGAGGCTTAATCCAAATGAGAGAAGTTTCTCAACATCCAGAGCCTTTGGCCAAGCTTCTTGGGCCCAGAAAGCAGAATTCCGTGGGAAGGGTGTTTGAGACAGTCTTAAATCATTCCTTATTTTAATCAGGGTAAAAATACTCAAACACAACCTCTCAATCCTCTACCATTGGTCACTGTCTCTGTCAGCACAACACATCAACAATAAGGATAAATTAATAACCATCTAAATATGTGGCCTCTTACATATATATCATGGCTTGCACTTGGGTTGGCTCCAGTTTTGGAGAAAGATCCAGATTAATGATTTAGACACTTTGATCCAAACCAGATTTCTCTAGTTGGAATTTGATTTTCTAAGATTTATATTTACCAGGGAGAATCTAGTGACATTTCTTTTTATTCTAAGTTGGAGGAACACAGTTAAGAAGATCGTATGGCAGTAAAAGAATAACAAAAGACAGTTATCAAATGTAAGAATATGATCTGCACATAGTGCTGAAGGTTAGGGGGTTAATGAACATGTTGCCTGTACATTGACTACCACTTATATTTCTAGATTACATGGAAGGCTCTTTCCTATCAACTTTGAAATCCAACAAATCTTCACATTAATAACATAAGCAAGGTGCTAATGAATGGCAACTTATATTTGAAATCAGTGGTTAAGTTATTCTAAAGATTGTTTTTAAAATAAGGCAGTTATTCCTAAACCTAGATACACATGAGAGCTAGCTGGAGATTTTTAAGTGCAGATATATAGGTCTCTCTCCAGTAACTTCTGATAGAATTGATCTGTTATGAGGAGCTAATATGGTGAAACAAAAAGGGACTTAGGAGTTAGACAGAGCTGGGTTCAAATCCCAGCTTTACAAGCCCTTACTAGCACAGGACCTCAGCCAAGGTACTCAATTCTTTAAGCACCAGTTTCCTAGTCTGTAAGTTGGCAGTGTAATAGTCTTCACCTTGAAAGATTGCCTTGGAAACATATATGTAAAAACCTCAGGAGAGTGTCAGGAACATCCATAGATGTACATCCATAGAGTACTCAATAAATATTACTGAAAGAATAAACAGAAAACCTCAAAAACTCCTGACTGATTTTTCTCTGTGGTATTTAGTGACTAAATCAGATCTCTCTTAAGTATCACTTCAGAGCTTGTCCTCATCTATCTATTGTTTCAGCCATCAATGGAACATCATCCTTTTCTGCCCAGTTTTTGGCTGTTTTGTACAACTTGATATCACCTTTCTTCATTCCTATGCTGTGTTCCTTTCACCTGCCATTCAAGAGCTACTCTGTTGATCCAAGAAGACCCTGCCCAGAGGCCACATATGTGCAACCCAGAAAGAGGGAGAATTTTGTGCCCTGTGACAGAGCTTTGACTAGTGGGAGATGAAGTTGGTGGATAAATTGCCTCTTTCTACCCCAGACATATTGTCCAGACACAGTCTTTGTAGCTTCTTGAAGGAAGGACCCAACAAACAGTCACACTTGGTAAAGACCAGCTTTATGATGATGCGTATGTTCACCCTATTTCTCTGTCTCTCTCTCTTTTTCCCTCCCCTCTGAAACTTGGTATTGTACCTTCCTGTGAAGAAATCAGACTGATTCTTGATGAACTTAAGCTAATAGTTATCTTCTTGATGAAATTGCACACCCGATGGCATGGGGCTCAACATTGTAATGTGTTTATCACCTTTCTTTCTCAATGTCCATTTTTTAAAATCCTGCTTGAAATTAGAGTTAATTATAGTTAGCAGAGCTGATAGTATTATGGCTGAATGTTTGTGCCTCCCCTACCAATTCAAATGTATAAAACTCTACCCCTAGTGTGACGGTATTAGAAGATATGGCCTTTGGAGGTCACTGAGATTGTATAAGATCGTAAGGCTGGAGCCCTTATGAATAGTTGCCACATTATTGATCATATTATCCTGCATTATTTGTCTCATAGTACTTTTCATTTGAAGCTTTATTATTATATCATATTATTTTATAATTATTATACCCTTTCCTTATTCTATTATCTTTCTCACTTGATTTTTTACTCTGAAAGCAAAGAGATTATATCTAGTTTATTATTGTATTATAGTATCTAAATCAGTATTAGATAATAATACTAATAATTAATTTATAATAAGTGATCAATAAATCATATATTCTCACTAAATATTTGTTGAAAGAAGGAATGAATAAATTTTTCAGGGCCTTTATACATACTGTTTTCCTCTGTTCTCAGTCAGAAATATCCTATTCACTATCTCTATTTGCCTTATGACTGTGTATCCAGTGGTCAAGGCCCAGCCCAAATATTTGCAAAGCTACTCTGATTTCTCACACATACAGACAGGTAGCCTTTCTGTCTTCTGTGCTACCTCCTTACATATTCATACTCTATTGTAATACACACAGCCTGTAGGACAATGATGTCCTTTCTACTAAACTGTGGTAATACAGAATCTTATGCTTTAGGAGTGGAAACTAAGAGTCAGCAAAGTTTAGAGCCTTACTCAAAATTGAAAGACTTAACAATGCAGAAATCATTAGAGGTCATCAATATTTTTTCTCACTGAAGCCCTTTGGTATCCGGATAAAAAGTGCAATCTCTGGTATATTGAAAATACTCAATGAATGTTTGAATAGGTGCATACAGGTTTTCTTGTCTCTTTAAAATTTTCTCTGATTTCATATTGTTAAAATTCTAACTCTCCATCATCACCTGCTTCTTGCTTTGAGTTTCAGCTTACCTCCTTCTTCACTTAGCTCCCTCTCTTAAACAAGAGTAGATGTTAGACCTTGGTAAGTGGCCAGAGAGTGCTCCAGAGGGGGAATAGCCAAATTTTTTAAAAGATAAATACATCGCAAATATCCAACAGTGGATCTTAAAGTATTGATATGAATGGTATGCTTTCAGATTGGGTATGTCCATATCCGAAGTTTCCAGAGGGCCTTAAAGATAACTGAATGTTGGAGACCCTGCAGTAATGTTTTCTTAGCATTCATATATTTAATCATTACATTGTGCAGCCTAAGTAAGTAATTTTTGTCACTTGCACTTCAATGAATCTAGAAAGGAATAAATGGACAAACATGAAAGGTTTATAATTAGGTCATGGGTACCATGACAATGCATTTGTCCAGTAGAGTCATTTTACTATTCCACCATGTCCTCTTTATCAGCCCTTTGTCTCAGACCCTGGTCTGGATAGCAATGAGAACAGCTCTTGTCCAGGCAGAAACTGTATAAGGGGTAGTGGGAGAGGATCAGTGCAAACCTTGTCCCATGTGCCTTTAGAATGGAGTTCTAGATGTCAGTAGGTTTTGATCTTCTGTTTTGTTTTAAACTTAGAATAACATGGGTGTTAGGCTCTTCGTTTATTTATTTTTTTTCCTAATAGCTGAGCATCTGTTGTATTGCACAGTGATACCCTTGCATTCTGACTCCTGACTTCTGACTCTTTTACCTGTTAAGAGTCCACAGCTTTCTAAAGGCCTGGATTCTGCAGATGTCAGGTTCTGACTTCCTACATGGTGTGTAAGGCATACCATTATCCATGGCTGGTAAAAAGAAATAAAAAGAGAACTACATTCAATGGCTGGGGAGCCAGGGAGTTTGCCTCTACTACAGATTTCACTGGGAAACAATGCATGGGTACTTTCTTTCTGGAGGAGATAAAGTTGCTTTTTCTATTATTTTTGATATAGTTGTTACTTTCTCTGGGAGGATTGCCTTCATGTTGTTTTCAGCTGAGACTTAGTAAATGTTTTCTTTTACCTACTTCTTAAGTCAGACTCTGAGTAAATGAGGATCAGAAAAATGCAAGAGATTTCTCAAACCAAAAACTGTTACCAAGGGATTGCACTTTTGGAGATTCCTGAAGTCTTAAAAGATTTATTTTGTACCTGGTATAAAAATCCCAAGGGGATTGATCAGAATGAATAGGGATGGATAATGGGTCTTACAAAATAAGACAATCATAGTTAGAGCTATTTAAAATGGAGAACAGGAGACATCCAATAAGTAGATTACTGTTTCCTAAGGAAATTGCAATAGCTCCTGAAAACTGGAAGAGTAGCAAGTCAAAGAGGTGACTGAGCCTGTCTACATACATCTTTACACTGAACCTTGAAAATGCCCAACATCAGTGGTAAAAAGTCATTGAATAACAAATAAATGTCATGAAAAACAAGGCATAGGTATATACAGGCTGATTGAGACAAGAAAATAATCTTTGAAGTAACAATTAATTAATAAGCAAATAAAGGTCACCATGGTCAACATGTAACTTTAGGGAACATCAATTTTCAAATCCCAGGTTCTAGTGCATGTTTTGCAATTTTGTTTTTTACCTTCACACAGCCTCTTCCACAGCCATGGCTCAGAACGGCCCTGGGCTTGCACTGATACTATGCTTTTGGAGAAGTACGCTGTGCCAATTACCCTGATGGCTCATAGAGTAGTTGCATGCCCTTTCTTTAATGAAAATATATGAAAGAGCCACTGTATTTCTTGAGTCCATGTTGTTCCCTGGGAGTCTAGGTGACACAGCTGCCCCTGACACTAGCCAAAAGGTGCTACCACCTCTGAGTTGTGAGGTTGGAACCGAAGGGTGGGCTTCCACTGGATATTATCCCCACCTCCCTCCAAATCCTGCAGCCATTTGAGAACCATTTTATAACACAGGATCATGGGCTAGCAGCAGCAGCAGCAGCAACAACTAACTCTCATTCAAATTAAACAACGAGAACGAGTCTGTTGGCAGCTTTGTTAGAAATCAAATTACTTAGGAAGGGCATTAAGCTTGGGTCCAATGTGAGCTGTCTCAAGTAGAGTGGCTCTCCATAAACAACCACCACCTGCTATTCTCTCCAATGAACCCAGAGCATAAGGAGCCCTTTATTAGTTTAACCATGGGTGCAACCTCTGGAGGCTATCCTAGTAGACACCAATTACCAAATTTATAGCTTGTAGTTCTATCCAAGAGGATCTGAGAACACAATGTCTTTAAGAATCCCTGCCACAATATATGAAGTCAAATTTTATTTTAATATTTACAGCAAAGAAGATATATCCATTTCCCCCAGAGAATTAAAAAATATGAGCAAATTGCAAATAACTCTTCAAGCATACAATAAGACTGCCATCCTTATTCTTGGGAAAAAAATAATTGGCACTCTATGTCAGTATTTTTCATGAATTATTTGAAAAACAGATAAAACGTGTCATGTATATGAAACCATACTCCACTGTTCTTCAAAGCTCATCTCTACTGAATAAGTAATCACCTTTTGCTGGTGACTGGCACATGTGTAAAACTCCAAAGTGGGCAAAATATGTCAGAAAAGCCAGGGGTTGTTTTCTATGACGTGTAATGCATTCAGAGTTCTTAAGGGGAAAATGGAATTGAAAAAACAAAAGAAGATGCTTAAATCTGTCACCCAAGGGTTACAAACAGAGGTGTCTATTCTTCCTCTGGGCACTGAATTCCAGGGACTTAGAGGGAGCTCTGTGGAATTAGAAGCCCACTCCACCAGAGTTACAGGCTGCGTTGTTTGTCTATATTTGGAATTTTAGCTCCTTAGTTCCAGTATAGTAAATCGCTTCTCTGACATTTACCCTTAAATTAGATGAATAGTCTAAAGACAAGCTAATTTGTTGGAAAATGGTATGTGTTTCTGGTGCTTCTTGTCTTTGAGATGAGAAAAGCTGGAAATCTAAGCACAAAGATCTCTATCTTCTGTGGAAGAGAAGGATGTTGTCTGAAGCTTGCCAATGCAGTGTACTGAGGATTGTGTATGGGAGAGAGGTTAACTGTCTTATAGACAAATATTTTGTTATTTCTTGGCAGAAGCATTTGGAGTGAGCTTTTGAAGTTCAACCCTGAGTCCTGCTTCTAAACCTTTCCATATCTGTGTTCTTGCAGCCATGTGACAAAATCTTCAGCAAATTAAGCAAATAAGTGCAATATGTACCACACAAGAGGCAGACAAGCTTCATGCACCAGTCTTTCTATTTCTATGCATATAAAACATCACAAGGTAAATATATATATGTATATATATTTCTTGAAATTATTTTGAGATATTTCTCCAGAGATTTTTATATATCCTAAGACTACATATATCAAAAGTGTTAGCTTAGAAAGTATATAACAATGGTATTAGTTCATTTTCAAAGAACACATATTTTCAACACAACTCTCTTTATTTTGGCTCAGGCACTGTATGTACAGGAGCTGGGTAGTTTATTTCTTTCATGAATTCTTCACCCTGTGAAGAAGGATTAAAAGAGATACCACCACAAAGCAAGAGCCACTGGGATGTGCCCTCTCTACAAATATTGTTCAGAGCAAGTAGGAAGTTCTTCTAATGATCCTTGTCATCCTCTTCCAGCAAAGGCCACATCCTCAGAGCTCCACAAACTCTTGTAGGTTCTGCTCCTGCAAACTTCCACTCAAAAAGAAGTGGATGATTGAATCAAAAAACTTTGGTACATTTACACAATGGAATTCTATATAGCAGAAAGAAAGAAGGAACTTGTACCCTTTGCAACAACATGGATGGAACTGGAGAATATTATGCTTAGTGAAATAAGCCAGTCAGTGAAGGACAAATATCATATGATCTCATCCATTATGGGACAATAATGAACAAAATTAACAACAAGTAAAACAGAACCAAATATATGAATACAGTGAATAGGCCTTCAATGATCAGGGGGAAAGAAGTTGGGGGAAGGGGGGAGGCAGAGGCAAGGAAGGGGAGCAGCTTAGGCAAGAACCTAGTATAAAGGATCCATGGACATGGACAACAGGTGGGATTGACTTTGGGGGGAATGGGTGGGTGGGGAGGGGGACAGAGAGGAGCAAAAAGGGGATGGATGTAATACAACAATAAAATTAAAAAAAAAAAATCAATCCTGAATTGGTCAGGAGGGTTGGGAAGGCCTGTCTGGCTCAGGAGCTCATAGAGCTTACTCTCTTCCCTGTTATCCTCCTCCATTCCCCAGGCTTGAGCTATAGGCTAAGAACTGGGTTTCTTTCTTGTTAAATCTCTGTTTATTTCAAAGCCGTTTTCCTGGTTTCCAGTTCTTCCAAGTTAGAACCCTGCCCACAGGACCTGGAGCTTGAATTTAAACCTCAGCTGGAAGTTAGGACCCAGCTGCATGCTTGCAAAACTCCCTGTTGCTGTCAGTCCACTTTCTCATGGTGCCTTCCCTGGGTTCCCATTGCCATGTTTGTCTGGGGTCACAGAGACCTCTTTTTATCCCCTTACAGACTTCTCAGATGGCAAATGCCAGTACCTTTGCTGACCTCTGGCACTCATGGATCTCAGGATTATGCTCAGAAGCCCAGCCAGGGTGGCTGTATTTTCTGTAGCTCAGTTGGTCTCCAAACATCTTTTCCATTCCCTTATGTGTCTGTCTGTACTTACAGCATATTATTTCAGTGGTTTGCTCACTGCTGGATGATCTAACCAGCTCTTCTCCTCTAGAAATTGAAACCCAATTCATAGACAGCCACATCTACTATACTTATAACCCTGCCCTCCCTTTCTCCCTATATCACCTGACCCTTACCCCCATCATAGTTGATGGGCCCTAACCAAACTGGACCAGTCATATTTTCCCATGGACTTTGGAAATGTATGTGTATATTTAAAGGAGAAGACAGACTAAGAGAGATCTGATGACCAACTATTCCAGTTCCAATCCCTCTTAGCCAAGCTGCATCACTCCTTTGGGTCTGTGAAATAATTATTACCATTATCATAACTATTTGGCTTGATCTCATTCTAACTCAGAGTGAGTTCTTTATTTTGCAAACAGAGCAGTCTTAGCTCTTGCAGTCTCCCAAAGCTAAATGTCTGATAACTTTCCATAGCAAAGCTTTGGTGAGTTTTGGGAGCAGAGCTGCTGGACGAAGGCTCTTCTCCACCTCTCTGCCTTCAACCCAAGTATCTCCATCTTATGTGTTTTATACATTGCAAATTCATACATTATGTTACCTAAAACATATTCTGTTGACTTTCTGTTGCTAAAAAGTAAAATAACTTCCTGTGTCTGGAGGCCTCCCTAAGTCACAGCTATTGTATGGCTGAGCAACTGGATTTCTCAGCTTCAGGCTTCACCTCATCTCTTCCTGGGAGAACTTGTCAAGGCTGGATGACTTCTGAGGTCCTGTCAAATGCTAAGATGCTGTCATTGAACTCATATCCAAGTTTTCTTACTTTGAGTCCATTTTTCTTCCTCAGGTATATAGTAAACCAATAGCATTCCAGAGTCCAGTACCAAATGGTAGGTATGGGTACACAATCTTTTTACAATTGTTTGGACTTTCTAAAGAAAATATTATATGACTATCATTATTATTTCTCTCATAGTTCTGGAGTCTGACAAGCACAGTCATAAAAGGTAACAGCACTCATGATAAATTCCCTCATAATAACCTATAAGGTATTGTCAGAACTTTTTGCAACATTAATGGGTATGTAAGAAGTAGCCTCAAATGTTTGGGAATACCAGAAAGCTTCCTGATTTTGTTTACATGATATTATCCTTGCAAAAGTGTAGGATTAAATTGATATTCACAGAGTGCTGCTCAAATCCAGCACTCATTTACAGCGCTTGCAGCTTACCCATTAGCTTTGGAATTTGGAAAACTTCATTATAATTGGGGTCAGAGGGTTAGTTCATGCACTTCATTAACTTCTGTGCCAAAAAAATCTCTTCACATTAATGGCATCTCCACCCAACTTATTACATTTTTCTCTAGAAATTATTGGGCAATAAATGTTTAAACATAACTCATGTGATACAATAATGGAATTAATGTAAGTAGGGATGTAATGGTTTCTTTGATTAATGGATTCTTAGACAACAGAGCCAGGAAGAATATAATACCTTTTAATTAGAAGTGAGGACAATTTCCTCTTTTAAATATTAGTGCTGCTTACATGGTTTATACCTAACCACAGGTGAGAATTATTTATAGTTTAAATGAAAATACTTATCTGACAAACTGGAAGCTGGGTTTTGATTCAACCCCCTCATCCATGGCATGATCCTTTTCTTTTTCTTTTTCTTTTTATGCCAATAATTTTTAATAGTAAATGGCAGAATCCATTTCTCACTTTCAATGTTATATGAGTAAATATATTCACAAATGTTTAAATATACAAATATTTTTGCTACATATTAATATTACAAATCTTTGATTACTTATATATATTTTTTTATTTTTATTGTTGTTGTATTACATCCATCCCCTTTTTGCTCCCCTTTGTCCCCCTCCCCACCCACCCATTTCCCCCAAAGTCAATCCCACCTGTTGTTCATGTCCATGGTTCCTTTATACTAGGTTCTTGTCTAAGCTGCTCCCCTTCCTTGCCTCTGCCTCCCCACTCCCCTCAACCTTTTTCCCCCTGACCACTGAAGGCCTATTTACTGTATTCATATATTTGGTTCTGTTTTGCTTGTTGTTAGTTTTGTTCATTATTGTCCTGTAATGGGTGAGATCATATGATATTTGTCCTTCACTGACTGGCTTATTTCACTAAGCATTATACTCTCCAGTTCCATCCATGTTGTTGCAAAGGGTACAAGTTCCTTCTTTCTTTCTGCTATATAGAATTCCATTGTGTAAATGTACCAAAGTTT
>PVIW01015434.1:0-19773 GCA_004026585.1 Noctilio leporinus | reverse complement strand
AAAAAAAAAAAAAAAAAAAAAAAAAAAAAAAAAAAAAAAAAAGAAAAACAAATTAAAGCCTATGTATAAAACATGCACATGGGGGTATTGCAGAACTGGTTAAAATTGGATACAGCTAAGCGACAGAATATACCTTTATTTCTGCAAATATGAGTCTTTCCCCCTTCCTTTCCGGAAGAGGTACATTTTCAGGGCATGAACTGTAAAACAGCGTAGAATGCAAACACAAAACCCAAGAAAGTTTACTAATTGTTTATGTTTCCAGCGGTTCCGACAATATTTTTTGAGAGCCGGGAGTACCTCCAGCTACATGCGAAACAAGCCAGATACAAACCAGCCAGGATGCTATAGTAATTCAACACGTGACCATTTTTCTTTTAGCACATTCTTTGCTCTCTTCTAGAAGTTGTGGACATCAATTTATTTACCCATGATCATAACGAAGCTGCATCACCGACAGTCATGTCATCTGAAATTCCTTCAACCGTTGCATCCATATTTGAAACTCCATGCTGGGCACTGTCCTGATAAGAACCCCAAGTGGCAGCAGGAAACCCACCTTGCAGCACAGGTGGGCAGTTGGTTCTGCCCAGCTATACAATTTGGTGCGCAGCATTTTCACTCATGGGGTGTTTCTTGTTTGTTTGTTTGTTTGTTTTAGAATGCCAACTGCACGGATTTCTTCATTGTGAGCTGTTAGAAGACGTCTTTCTAAATCCAGGAAATCCAGTGGCCTTTCACTTAGCATAAGACATGAGGCCATGTGGTCAGTGCCAGAGGTTGACTGAATGAGGCCAAGATCTGCTGGTCTTGAAAATGGAATGTCTTTGTAATTTCCTGCCGAGACAGCCCTCTCTGAGGTCTGCATAATCAGACTAGCATTGGGAACTTCTCTTTGGGGTTCTTGCTCCAGGTCAGCATTTGATGGGGCCACCTTTAATTTGCTGATACCTTTGATGTATTCCATTTCATACTGAATTCAACTACCTTCTGCCATCCCAGCTGCAGTGGGAGAAGAAAATGCTGTTCCACTTACTAAAAGTGTACCGGCTACTACTTGCCATTTGGCACTATTTGCTCCCAGGCATCGTAGAAAATCCTTTAACTTGCTTCGATGTGCATGTATTGAATTCATAGCCACCTTTGTCTCCCAGACTCAGGCTGCGGCCTGCTGGCTCTCAGAGGCCGCTGGCAGAGAGCAGAGAAATGCCTGGGCAAAACACCAAGAAGATGTGCTAAAATTAGAGGATGGAATGCACTCTGTGAATATACTAACCACCACTGACTGTGCACTTAGAGCAGGTGAACTCTATGGTATGTAAATGATATTTCGATAACACTGTTAAAAATGAGCCAAGACAGTCCTTAGGCACTAATGAGTCAGTGCAGGGCCGACACACTTGCAAGTAGACACGTTGTCTGAGGGCCATTGACGGAAGGAAGGAGCCTTTGGAAATAGCAAGGTGAGGTGGAGTCTCCCACAGTCTTGGAACAGTGCTGAGGTTTTTTTAAATCCTATTTTATTGTTATGCTATCACAGTTGTTTCAATTTTTCTTTCTTTGCCCTACTCACCCAGACCCTTCTCATTCCCTTAAGAACTCTGAACTCCCCACACTTTTGTCCATGTCTATGGGCCATGCATATATATGTATTTGACTGTAATATTCCATATGCTATTCTTTATATCCCTTGACTATTCTGTAACAACAAATTTTTACTTTTTAATCCCTTTGTTACCAGAGAAACCCTGGTTCTTCTTGACAATAGGGTAAAGAATTACAGATCAGCGAGCCTTTTAGCATGTATGCAAAGTTTATTAGTGAATGGAAAAGCAAAAACAAGGGTGGTAAAGGTTAGGGTGGCCAAAAGCTGGGTGACCAGAGAGCCAAAAGAAGAGAGAGTGGCCAGCATCCAGGTGGCCCAAGGTCCCCTGGCCAGAGGTTGAGAGGCCAGGACCCCCCATGTGGCAAAAGGACCAAGAGGAGACCGAAGAGAAGAGAAAGGAGAGGAGGGTAAAGGAGGGGAGGATAAAGGAGGGAAGGGGAAGGGAAAGGAAGGGAAGGGAAGGGAAGGGAAGGGAAGGGAAGAAAAGAAAGTGAGTCCTTTGTTCTCAGGACTTACCTAGTTGATGAATGGGGGTAAGGGAGTTACATTTTGATGGGTGGTAAAAGTGGTACCAGCTTCCCCAGGGAGACATGACTACCCAAATGTATAAGTGTGGGTGGGGTTCTGTTAGCCCAAATCCTCATCTTGCACTAGACTATTTGTTCATTTTGCTTACAGCACAGGAGGTAGGCAGTTAACCAAAGTTGTTTTAGGGGCTTTTCCTTGGACACTGTAGTCCCCCTCCCCTTCTAGGCCTTGGAATGAATACACAGTCTCAAGGTTTTCCTTTTCCCAGCTAGTGAAGATGACACACACAGACCTTCAAGCCTCCCCACACCACCCCAAAAAATACCCTGTCCTGCGCTGTCACCGTTTACTTGGGTTGTTCAGAATGTCTGGCAGCCTTATCGGACCAGGCTCAGGATGACTGGGTCAGCGGGTGAGACATGTCTCCCTTTGCTTTCAGCCTTCTGTATTAAGTTCTTTGTTAGACTGTAATGATGGGAGCCCTGCCTTTGTTTCCCTACTGGCTGCTCATTTGATTGTAACACCTTCACCATTTTTGCCCATTCCCCCAGCTCCTCTGTCATCTGGCAACCATCAATACATCTCTGTAGCTATAATTCTGTTTTTGTTCTGCTTGTTTATTTTGTTTTTAGATTCAATTATTGATGGATAGGTATTTATTACTATTTTGTTGTTCATATAGTTTTATCTTCTTAAAGAATATCCTTTAACATTTCATATAATGCTGGTTTGGTGATAATGAACTCTTCTGGCTTTTTCTTATCTGAGAAGCTCTTTATCTGTCCTTTGATTCTAAATAATAGCTTTGCTGGCTAGAGCAATCTTGGTTGTAGGCCGCTGCTTTTCATCACTTTGAATACTTATTGCCATTCACTTCTAGACTGCAAAGTTTCTTTTGAGAAATCAGCTGAAAGTCTTATGGGAGCTCCCTTGAAGGTGACTAACTTGCTTTTCTCTTGTTGCTTTTAGGATGAGCTCATTATCTTTAACTTTTGGCACTTTAAATATGATGTGCCTTGGTGTGGATGTCCTTGGGTTCATCTTGTTTAGGACTCTCTGTGCTTCTTGGACTTGTATGTCTATTTCCTTCACCTAGATAGGGAATTTTTCTGTCACTTTTTCAAATAGGTTTTTAATTTCCTGCTCTTTCTTCTCCTTTCAGCACCCCCATAATGTTGATATACTTAAAGTTGTCCCAGAAGCTCCTTACACTATCCTCATTTTCTTGCATTCTTTTTCTGTCTTACTGTTCTGATTGGGTGTTTTTTGCTTCCTTATATTCCAAATCACTGATTTAAACCTTGGCTTCATCTGCTGTACTGTTGATTCCATGTAAATTGTTCTTCATTTCAGTTAGTGTATCCTTCATTTCTGACTGGTTCTTTTTTATGGTTTCCATGTCATTTCTTTATGCTGTTAAAATTCTGAGTTCATCTGTTCTTCCTCTGAGTTTATTCAGCATCCTTATAACCATTGTTTTGAACTCTGCACCTAGTAGATTGCTTGTCTCCATTTTGTTTAGTTCTTTTTCTAGAGTTTTGTTCTGTTCTCCCATTTGGGCCATATTTTGTCTTCTCATTTTGACAGTCTCCCTGTTTTTGTTTCTATATATTAGGTACAGCTGCTATGACCCCCTGGCTTGGTAGAGTAACCTAATGTAGTAAGTGTCCTATAGGGTCCAGTGGCATAGCCTTCCCTATCACCCAAGCTAGGTACTGAAGATCAGCCCAATCTGTGGGCTGTGTACATGCTCCTTTTGTCATTGAGCTTTGTTTGCTGTTGGCAGGCTAATGGGAGCATTTTACCCTGGCAAATCAGCTGCAAAGACAATCTATGACCACTCACCAGCAATCCCTGACCACCTTGGAGGATCAGCTGTGCAGGGCCCACTCCACAAAGCAGGACCTACTTCAGCAGGGCTCTGGTACCTGCTGATTTTTCCCCTTGAGTGTATCGCTTGTGGAGGTGGTTGGGTGGTGGTACTTCACCGTGGTATGTAGCTGTCCACTGCATATGCAGGCTCTGACACCTCCCAGGAGGTGCCGGCCAAGGTCAGCCACCACCTCTTTTCTCCCTGGGGCCACCCAGCATAAGCTACAAAGCAATTTGCAGATGGCTGCTACTTGTGCTGTGTTCAGAGGTATCCAGGCAAAGCCAGGCTTTAAACCAAGATCAGCTGCTGCTACTACTGGGCCTGGGGCCACTTACCAAGAGATATGTGGCTCCTGAGACTGGGTGTTGTTTGTTTGAGACCATTTAGGATAATCTCAAGCATGAGCCAGGACAAGCCATTTGTATGGAAGAGTCACTGGAAACAGCTTCAGTGAGCCCAAAAATTGAGTCGGGTAGAATCTCAATGAATCACCAGGGTGGGGAAAATAGTGTGAGGCAGGCTGATGGAGTCTCAGATATGGCACCTGCCTCTCATTTCTGTTGGGGGAAGGGCTCAGAAAAGGAACAATGGCCTCTGCCAGCTCATGTGTTTGTTTGGGAGAAAGATGCTCCCAGCTCTTGCCCTGATGCCAGACACTTCAGCTCCTCCCCATATGCCTCTGGTGACTTTTAAGCTACTGTCCACATGCTAGAGCTCAGGGGGAGTGAGTCTGAGTTAAGTCTGCACATGGGCCCTTTAAAAAGGACAGCCTGGGAATCCAGCAGCTTCTGTCTTCCTCAACCCCAGTCCCTGCTGGTGTTTAAAGACAGAAGATATGGAGATTTCTCTTTCTGGCACTGGAATGCTGGCCTGGGGGTTAAGGTGTGGGGCTGGGACCCCTTGCTCCCAAGATATACCTCTTAATTTTTTAAAAAGATGTTATTTATTATTTTAAGAGAGAGGGGAAGGGAGAGAGGCAGAGAAGGAGAGAGACATCAATGTCTGGTTGCCTTTCACCTGCCTCCAGCTACAGACCTGGCTGAAGACCTGGCTTGCAACCTGGTTGTGTGCCCTGGCTGGGGAATTGAACCAGTGATTTTTGGGGTTCACAGGTTGGTGCCTTATCCACTGTGCCACCAGCCAGGGCTCCCTCTTGGTTTTTATCTGCCACACAAGGGTTTGGAACCAGCCCGTTCCTCGTCTCTGCCCCTCCTACTAGTCTCAATGTGATTTCTTCTTTAATTCCATAATTGGAAGGCTTTCATTCAGCTCAATTTATGGTAGTTCTGAATAATGGTTGTTCTGTAGTTAAGGTGTAATTTTGATATGATTGTATGAGGAAGTGAGCCTTTTTTTAAAAGATCCATTTATTATTTATTCCTACAGAAAGGAAAAGGGAGGGAGAAAGAGGAGAAAAACATCAATGTGTGGTCGCCTCTCTCGTACCCCCATTGGAGACCTGGCCTACAACCGAAGCATGTGCCCTGACTAGGAATCAAACCAGTGACCCTTTGGTTCACTGGCTGGTGCTCAATTCACTGAGCCATACCAGCCAGGACAGGGGCAGACCATTTTTAACCTAGCCTGCCATCTTAGCTTTCTCTGTTGGATCCTGAGTGTTAATGCCAACTCTATCACTCACTATGTAAACTTTGGCAAATCACTTTCCTTCTCTGAACCCCAGTAACTCTATAAAATCATCTGAATGTATTCTCCCCATTCTGACATTCAGCAACACAAAGAATGTGCTATGAAAACTATTAGCACTGTCTTTGTAATCCTGCCTCTAGGCCTCTGGGTCCTACCCTCTTCTAGTTAAGGGGTGACTCACTGTGCTCCTGACAATTGGGTTGAACTGAAGAGTGTCACCTTTTCTGCTCCCAACCTTCCAGTGAACTAGGGGAGTAGTTGCATTCGGTCACCATCTCACCATTTGTTCTGTGGCCTCCTGTTGGCAAGGCACAGTCTGTATTCTAGCAAAAGCCATAACCTCTCAGCTCAGGAAAAATTTAACTTTGGGTCACATAAATTGAAAAAGCAATTTCAGTTAGTTTTTCAATTTCTTCTCTTAAATATATTCTATTTTCTTCCTTTTGAATTCAGACCTTATTGGTGATGTAAGGTTATACTTTCCTGGTTGAGGAGACCATAGGAAAATGAAATACAACACAGATGTGTTGTAGAGATAAGTTGCACCTATGAGCTAGTAGTTGGTGCTACAGCTTGGCAAGAAGGTTTATCAATTTCTTTTTTAAAAGATTTTATTTATTTATTTTTAGAGAGAAGGAAAGGAAGGGAGAAAGAGAGGGAGAGAGACAGCAATGTGTGTTTGCTTCTCATGTGCCCCCAACTGGGGACCTGGCTTGCAACCTAGGCATGTGTCCTGACTGGGACTCGAACTGGCAACCCTTTAGTTCATAGGTCAACACTCAGTCCTTTAAGTTACACCAGCCAGGGCATCATCATCTTCTTCTCCTCCTTCTTTTTCATTTTATTTACTTTTAAAAAGAGAAAGAAAGAGGGTGAAACATTAATGTGCAAAAGATACAATGATCAGTTGCCTCTCACACACCCCCAAATGGAGACCTGGCCTGCAACCCAGACATGTGCCCTGACTGGGAATCGAACTGGCAACCTTTGGTTTACAGGCCAGATGCTCAATCCAGTGAGTCACACCAGCCAGGGTAAGGTTCAGCACTTTCTTCTCCAGGCAGAATGGCTGCTATTCACAGAGACACTCTTGATAAATGCTTTTTATATACTGGGCATTCCAACCAGCTAGCAAAGTGAAGTGGTTAAATGCATAGTTCTTCAATCTGTCTAATGTATTCATATTTTACCTCCATTACTGTTAGCTATGTGAATTTGAACAAGATACATTAACATTCTGGTCTTCTGTTTCCACACCTGTGAAATAGAAATGACCATGGCACATGTGTCACTAGGTGCTCATGAAATTAAATGAGTGGACACTTGCAACACACATAGCATAGTATCTGATGCATAACAAGTGTTTTTATCAGTTGATTGGGGTGATTTCATTTAGTCTTTACTCCAATCCAGTGTGGAAAGCAGTATAATTCCCACTTTGCAGATAACGAAACTAAGGAAAGCTATGTCACTTATCCAAGATTTCCATTCATGTCTCTACACAGCCAAAGTTCATTATTCCTTCCTACTGTGCTCCTGAACACAAGCTGCCACTCTGGGGAAGGAGGAAAGTAAAGCAGAAAAGAAAAGGGGGATGTGCAATCAGAATGCCCACTTCTTGGTTCTGCCCTTCCACACACTACTTTCCATCTCTGAGCACATTATTACTTGCAAACTGGTAATAAAACTACTACTTCCAAGGGTTCTTTTAAGGATTAAATAAATGTATTTAAATCTTACAAATGTACTGTAAGATTTCTGAGACATGGTAAGTACTTAAGGATTTTAATTATTGTGACTGGAAGTAACAATTGTAAACCATTCTTTAGGATCTATCCCTCAATGTCTCCACCTTTGTGAAGATTTTCTTAACCCCTAACCTGACTTGACCTCCCCACTGCTGAACTTCCCATCATTGGTGCTATGGTAGGTCAAGCAGAAAAAAACAAAACAAAACAAAACCAAGTGACTTGGAGGAGGATATGGTCCTTCAGGGTAGATGAATAAAGGTAACAAAGTCAAAGAGGTAACCAAGAGGTAAAGACGTGGCAAGTCAACAAAAGAATGGAGTTGCAAAAAGACCAAGCCTTCCACGGCCCAGACTTCCATAAAGGGCAGAAACCTTCCCAGAAAAACAAATGAAGGAGCTTTGCGTCAGCTTTGTGCGGTGGCACCCTCAGACACACCCATCTGGAAGAGTCACACCATTGGCAGGTAAAACAAGCCTCCTCATTACCATTCAAATTCTTTCAAAGTGGCAGTTCCAATTTTAACACTTGAGTTCAATGAAGTTGACTTCTCAACTCTTCCTTGATGGTTGAAACTAAGTTTTATGTTGGACTAGACAGAGAAAAATAGAAGACTTGTGACTGGAAAATCTGATGATAGAGTAGTGAAATAGGGTGAAAATCTCATAGAAAATAAGTGATTATAATGGGGAGCTTGAAAGCAGAAAATGCCTTGTTTTCAGAAGAAAATAAAAGACCACCTCTTCCCTGAAAGATAGACATTATCATCCTGTTTTCCAGAGGAAGAAACTAAATTCCAATGTGATTAAGGTTTATAGTCCAATTCACTCAGGTAATCAGGATAAAGTCATGATGTGAATTTATAAAAAGCTATATATGAGAGGTGGGTTAATGGGTGATTTTAATTTTTTTTTCTTTATATTCCTCCGTATTTTGAAGATTTTTTTCTAGTGGGTAGTTCTTAATTGTATAATAAGAAAAAAATCAGTAGAGCAATTTAAACAAATCAGGGTGCAGGCTGAGGGCTGGGAGCCAAAAGCAGAGGCAGTGAGGAGAGAGCTCTGTAGAAGTATTAGTCTACTGATTCCGAAATGAGGAAAACTGAACTGTTAAACTGGGGGTGCTGTTCAGAGTGAGGTGGGGAGAAAAGGAGGCAAGCAGCCCAGGGAAGAATTCTGGCTCCCAGGGAAGTTCAGCATGAAAGGGGCCTGGAAAGAAAACAGGGGCTTAATACTCGGTCCTGAGGACAAGACTTGATCCAGGAGTAACCCTAAATCCTGGGGCTGGGTGGAATCCAAAGTGGGAGGGCTTCCAAGGAGGGTTTATGCACTCTCCTGCGCAAGGCTCTGTAACTACATTTTGCACATGTATATTTTTAACCCTTGTAACAGAGACTCCTGCTCATTGTAATTTGTGTTGCAATCAAGACCTCTGACTCAAGGGTATTGTAACCTGAAATAAGCAAAATAAAAACAAAAACCAAGGTATAGAGAGGACAGTGTTCAAGCTGGTAAGATGAAAGCAAGGATGGCTAGAGCTCCTCCCTTGGTCACAGTTCCTTTTTACGGAGCGTAGGGTCATGAGATCAGAGATGTAATGAACTAAGAGACAGAGCTGGGAAGGTAGGCAGTAGGAGAGAGAAGGCTCAGGTGCCCACTGCATACTTCTTCCCCAAAGGAGCAGCCAATCCTCCGCAGTGTAAGATTCAAGCTCATCCCTGTCATTGTTTCTGAAGCATTTTTTAAAAAATTCCAAACAGATACTATGCAAAGAAAGCTTTATTCATAGGATAAATTTCACTTCGGAACTTCTTCCACAAATCCCACTTAGTAACCATTGTTTCGGTTTATAAAATCGATGTGGCAGTCAGTATGTCCTTAATGTAAAAAAAATAAATAGCCCTCCCCAGCCACTTGGCTAGAATTTAGAGGTTGTTTGTTTACTCTTTGAAAACACATGACCTGCCCTAGACAGGGTATAAATGTAATCCATTATTATTTTTTTAAAGACAGGCTCCAGTACCAAAATAAATAGGTTAAATAGCAAAAATAAATAAATACATTAACTAATAACTGCATCCAACAGTATAAAACTTATTACCAAAATCTTATGAAACCATGATCTAGATTAAGAGCGGAAGGAAACACAGGAAAACAACCACAATAAGGAAACAAGCAAATAAATAAATAAATAAATAAATACTATACACAGTGACCAGCACTAAACGGCGTAACAAAGAGATGGTGGTATGAGCTCAGGTCTCTACAGCATCCCAGACGGGACTCTCAGCCAGGAACGCTGTCAGCGGTGTCCCCGTTTTTCCTCCTATCGCATCTCTTCCATCCACTGCAGGAGAATGTCTATCTCTCCCACAGCTTTCACCGCTGCTCCAGGAGGCTTAAGCTGAAAGACATACATTGGTGTGGTGAGCAAATAACAGGGGTAGCATGTGCCCTAAGGTTAATCCTCTCCTTTCCTGGCCAGTTCTGTTGGGGCCTGGAAGCAAAGCATTCTTTTCAAGATGGAGGAGCTGGAAAGAAGCTAGAGAAAGCACCTCAAGACCTCACCAGAGAAAGGAAGACCGCCCTGGTCTTACCTAGGGAAACTGAGGCCCAAGAGGGTAGCAGCATTGGGACTGCAACCCAGGCATCTTGCATCACAAAGATCAAAGCAATGATCTGTGTGCGAGAGTGTATGTATGTGCACATGCAAATGGGGGTTGCTGACTCTGCGCACTTCCATTCAACAAATATTGTGCTGAGCACTGGGTAGGTAGGGGTAGGATCTGGAGATGAATTGTACAACAGCCTAGTGAGGGAGGCAGGCAGAAGGAGGCAATTAAAATGCAGTGTGGCAAATAAATGACAGTGTCCATGCAGGATGGCAGTAGAAGCACTGAACTCAGAGAACTAGTAGCACCTTCTTGGAGGGGATGCCTAGGCTGAGTCTTAAGGAATGCATGGAATTAGTCGGTGAGGAGCGGACTTTGGGCCTTCCTGGCAGATGTCCCAAGGCACTGAAGTGAGGGACAGCAAGGCACGGCTTGTGTGAAATTGTGAGTGACTGTGTTTGAGAGTATGTATGAGTGTGTGACTGTTGGAAAACAACCAGTCTCTTGTTTGTGCAGAAGGAAGATCACATGTCTCTGGAGTGACTTTATGGAACCACGGCCAGTCCCCTTCAATGCTCAAAGCATCTTCCAGAGAAACCACCCTTCTAGAACCTGGGTGGGTGTCCCTGGGGTAAGGCAGAAAGACAGTCCACGTGGCCTCAGAGGGCTATTAACCTGAAGGCTACAGGATTGCTATCAGTATGAATACCCATCCCACCCATCTATGATCTCAGCTCTAAGAACACACTCATCCCAATTGAGGCCAAAATTGCACATACCTCTTGGAAGTGACTCAGAATCTGCCTGTATTTCTTCATTGCTTCCTCGCTACATGGGCATGTCATGTGGGCATGCTAAAAAGAATGCCAAAGAATGATAGGTTTTATTAAATATTCAGATCTTCTGCCATTGCCATGAAAAAGATGAGAATTCTACTCTTTCTACAGATACTCCATCCTTACAGAAAAGTCTTTCAGATCTCATCGTTTGGGATCATTCACCTAATCATCTGTAGAAGAGGAAGTCAGCTGTTTAGGCTCAACCATAGAGTTCTTTGCTTCTTTTTAGAACAGGTAACTCATCTCACCTGTACCCCACTGCCCTGCCTCAGCTCTGGTCTAGCCCCTTCCCAAAGGGCCCCCATGGAAAGAGAGAATTGGATTCATAAGTACTATTCAGACCCTATCTTGAGATTGAATCCAATGGCCTAATGATTGGCTTCCTGGACCCAGGATGCACTAGTGCACACACCATCAGATACCTCACCATAATTCCATGGATAAGAGTTAATTGTCATTAACATCAAAAAGTATTTTATAGTTTTTCAGACATTTTTACATAGAGCATATAACCAAAAGTCAGTAAAACTGAGTTCTTAATACCTAGTCATATGGCTCAACACAGATTATTAGAACTTTAGGACTCAGTTTTTCCATCTATTAAATGGGAGTACAAAAAGAATTTAGGTGCTAAGTCACTGATGCTGTGTTCTGAGATGAATCCTTTCACCCTAGACCATTACTCACACAGAGTCGAAGATCCTTCTTGACCATAAGGAAAGAGTTGGCAAGACTGCTGATCTTTCGGAGGGCATGGTGGTCAGGGGTCAGATAGTTTTTGAATACTGTGTCCAGGTAGAGTCTCAGTATATGGCGAAGGAGGCAGCAGCGATCTTCAGGCTACAGAAAAGACTGACATGTTGGTGGGGGGAGGGTGTCCAGGGACTGGACTCAGGGCCCCTGATTCATATTTTCTCCCAGAATTCCCGTGAGCGGGGCACATACCTTTGTGTCTTTCAAAGACTCAGTCTTCCCCAAGATTCTGAGATCAATGATTTCATCTTTGGCTTGCTAAACAGAAAAAGGCAAGGTAAGAAATGATAAAGATAAATCATTCATTGATGGCTGCCAGGGACTTAAACATGAAGACCTCTCATCCCTCCTTGCCATGACCCAGTGGGCAGTGTCCCTTTCCAAAATCACTTTGAAATTATGAACTACAGATGTTTCTTGGGAATGCATCCTTCTGCTAAGAAGTCTCCTGTTCTGCCTCTTTTGTGACCATACTGATGAGGGACAGAGAAAGGTAAACAGAGAAGGGGAGAAGTAGGCACAAAATTGGGGAGTGCTTCCCCCACATACCACGCTGTCCCGTGTGGCAGAAAACCCATTTTGCATTTCCTGAAGGTTGATGGTGATCACACAGCTTCCCAAATGAAGTGTCTTCAGCCCAGCAGAGGGTGTCCAGAAGAGATAAAACACAGCCGAGAAAACGCAGAGGGAGAGAGCAGAACCTTTCATCTTGTGCCGGATTCCGGAGACCTCAGGAGCTAGGAAATCAAAGGAAAGAGCATGATGTACTGGTTTCCCCATCTCATGTCCTAAGAAGGTAGGCACATGCCTCCCCCAGATGTCTCATGGGGGTAAAAAAACTTAACAGCTTTATCTGACTTCCTATGGTCTGGTGCGTTCCTCTAACTTACTGAGAAAAACTCTCTCGAGCTTCCTCCAAGGAGCCTTCGAGTGCTTGTTCAGGATCTGAGTGAGTTGGTGCTACAGGTCCCCGCTCCTTTATTCAGTGCCCAGCTCCATCATCATTGCTCAGCAGGCAAGGCCTGGAGCAGCAGGCACTTACAGCGAGTAGGCAGAGGATGACAGCTCTGGGGAAATGTCAAAACTTGTTTCTGTGAAATGACGTATGCCGTTGTTCCTTCCAGAATGCCAGGGGAGCTGGCTTTTTTGATCCCTTTAAGGACCCACAGAGAAGCTGGAAGAAACAGAACTCACAGGAGCTGTTGCTAAGCCACCAAAAACACTGCGAGAAAACTGTCTGGATTTTATGGCCACCTCAGGGTAGAGGAGCTCAGCTCTATTTGACATTTGTCTGCGATCAAATCAGTTATTTGGGGTGAGCAGATTTATCTCAACCCTGAAGGAAAATAGAAAGTTAATGATTTCGTAATAACCCCACTGCCAGGGAAAGGAAAGATTAGCTGGGCAATCGGCCCAATGCCACCTAACACTTCCCCGCCATCCTGCGGTGTCGACTCTACAGTGCCCTCTGCAGGAAGACTGTGGTCAGGCACCCAAGAGCAGCCTTCTCTTCGTTGGCCCTTTAACTCCCGCTGAAGATCAATCAAATGATCCCAAACACAGAGAAGAAAACCAGAGGAAAACTCATTCTTGGAGTGAGCCTTTCTCCGTAAGATGGCACTTTATGATCTTCATGGAGTTTTAAGATAAAATAATGGGCCTGGATTAGGGCAAGGAGCATGAAGTACTTACTTCAGGCGCAAAATTTTAGGGGGCACAATATTTATATTGGTGATCAATGTAAATAATATTTGAATGCAATATAAAAATTAATGAAAAACCCATGATAAAAATATCAATATTTTAAGTAAGGACAGAGGCTGATAGTGCCATGCTGAGCCATATATGAACCCAAGACCAAAGGGAAAATGAATACTCCTATCTACTTATATACAGTGTATGCTTTTATATACCTTTAGTGATTAATTTTTTCTCAGAACTATACGATGAAAATATTAGTGATGACTCTTCACCAAGAAAGTAAAATTATAATGAATTTGTATGGGGCTTAACTAAAATATTGAAACTTCCTATTGTAATGTTGTGGGTTGTAATATAGCTATTTTAAAAGTTGTCAACTACTTTAATGTTTTGGAGACAAGAGAACTGGGTTCGTATCCCTGCTCTACAATTTCCCATCAATGTAGGTTGTCCCCAGTTTGCCCAGGACCTGACGCGTTCCTGAGACACAGGACTTTCCATTTTAAAACCGGAAGTCACAGGTAAACCGGATGAGTTAGTCAGTCACCTTTCATCTCTATGAGCTTAGACAAGTCGATTTACCTCTCTGAGTTTTTTTCTTAGCACCTAAATGGTGAGGATTAAACCTCACCAAATGTTTTGACATTTGAACAAAATAAAGCATAATTTATACACCTAGCACACAATGACTGGTTAATTCATTTTAAATAAAAAAAATGTTAGTTTGCCTTGAATGTAGTAGGTCTAGAGCAAATATATGATATGACAAATACAACAATTCAATCAGCATTTCTTGAGCACCTACTATTTTGAATATTGTGCCAGGTACTGAAGTACAAAGATAAACGACAATTCCCTACCCACTAGGATATCTTTTCCTAATGGAAAAGGCTCCTTTACATGTGACCCTGAATACATCGAGGTAGAACTGGGCTGATCCCCAGAGCTATAGATAGTGTAGGAGTGAAAAAGTTCTCTTACCTGAGCTCAGAAAGGGCTGTTGCTACTGATATCCTAGGAGTCTGTTTCAAAGCTAAGAGGCTTCCACTTGTTTATATATGTGATGCAGGAAATAAGTAAGCTCCCTCAGGTGAGGGCTGAAACTCCCTTGGAATTTCTTTGGTACATGTGGCACTTCCTCTCATCTGAAGGAAGTTCAATTACTGGCCAGATTACCTCAATAATTCTAAGAAGCACTTCTTAGGAGGTTACTGGTTATAGTTGGACAAAATATGTCCTCTTTCTGACTCCCTTTCTAGGGTAATTAGGACAGAAAGGATCACTAAATTACAGAACTGAAAGTCAGTTCATTCCAGGAGGTGTTCGTGTCCTCTCCTTTCATTCCAATCCTCCTTACCCAGGCTTCTCACAAGCCCAGACAGTGGGTTCACACCTACTGTCCCTCCCTTGCTTTTGCTGTTACCACCATTGCCTTCCAACAGTGGCCACCCTTCATTCCTTCCATTCATTATTGAAGAGTAGGCTCCAGGTCTTCATTCTAGGCCACACTCATCCTGTACTTCTCTGGCTTTCTAAAGCACATTTTTTTTTTTTGGCATGTGATAGAGTCTAATGTTGCCCTGTGATTCATGGGCCCCAGCCTCTCCCTGAGGACATGGAAGGTTTTTTTATACAGGTAGGACCATACTTTTGGCAAAATTCAATCAAAGCACTAAGATGAGCTACATGTCATGTTTCACGCTTTAAAGGTGATAGAAATGATAGTACATTCCACTCCAATTTATTTCCTCCTCAATTCCTACGATTCTAAAGTCTTACATTTTAGTCCTAGGATACCAGAGTTTACAAGATAATTTAGCATATCATTTCATCTTTTTTGATTTCAGTTTACATATTTGTAACATGAGAGTAGTATTTTATATTTTATAAAATATTTTATAACATTTTATATATGAGATAATGCATAAATTCCTTTCCAGTTCTGACATTCAATCTCCCTATGATTATTTGCTCCTCTAACTTTTCGATCAGAACACTTTTTCCGAAGAGTGTTTGGAAAAGACTCTTCACCAAGAAAGTAAAATTATAATGAATTTATATGGGGCTTAACTAAAATATTGAAACTTCCTATTGTAATGTTGTGGGTTGTAATATAGCTATTTTAAAAGTTGTCAACTACTTTAATGTTTTGGGAAAAAACAACATACGTAAAATACATAAAAACATGTGTATAGGACTGTCATCCTACAGTTCCTTGAAATGAAGACCATAACTTTTCATTCCAGTGCTTAATGCCTGTTGAAAGTATGTGTGAATATCTCATCTAAATATCTCTTGAGCTCATGCCTGTTTTTTTTTTAACATCATTGGTGCTGAATAAACAGCTTCTTATGATCAGCTATAAATGATTAAAGTAACACTGGAAAACATGACCTGACAAGAATATCTGAAATTGAGACTTTCAGGAAATATAAGCAACACCCACGTTAGTCACTTTTTTTCCTTAGCCAAGTAGAACCCAATTGCTTTGTTTTAAGCCGCCTATAATGCTCAAACTTAGTTATTCATGTTCAATCCCAATTAGCTTGAATAAAATCAAGTATCTCCTTTCCTTGTATCAAAACACTTTGTTCTTTTAAAACCAGGTTGAATAGAGCCCATTCTATTCTCTGTACAGACACCAATTCAGCTCACTTCCTCTACAGGAATTTTTCTACCTCCTCCTAACCATTCTCTCTTTGTACACCACCAATGCCCAAGGCAAAAACTATCCCTTCCAGAAAGAGAGTTAATTATGGCCTGAACTAGTAGCAATAGAGAAACAGATATGGGTGGACTTAAGAGAGTTTGAGCATACTTTAAAAGACAGAGACTAATCAAATATCTAGGTTAAAGTAAGGAGGAGCCAAGGGTAGTAAAAATACAAGTAGGTTGAACCACATACAATTTCCATGTGTGTAGGTCAAAATTGTCTGATAATGTTACTGTCATATGGTTCAAGCTAAAGATTATTGTTATGATAACATATAGATTATCCTAATCCTAGTACTTGGGCTTATATAATAAATACCCTCTACATTATAATTATATATATATAATGTATATTTAATGTAGATATTCTCATTTAATTTTCATATAATCCCACTAAGAACATAAGCTTCTTGAGGGTTATAATTGTGTCTGCCTTATCCACCCCTATATTATAAACAACTGGAATGAATCCTAGTTTATGGCAACTTTTTGATACATTTGTGTCAAGTATATTGTTATTTCTATGAGACAGGTCTTATAAGCCAATTATCCAATGAAGAAACTTAAGCTTAGAGGTTGAATGGTTTGCCCAAGTTCACCCACCCTGTGAGTCACAGAAGTACTAAAACAATAGCATCTCTTCCTATTGTTGAAGTGAGGACAATAAGGCCCAGAGGGCAACATGAAGATGAAGGTGAGTTAGTGACAGAAAGGAAACCTCACCTAGGTTTCCTATTTTTAATTCTTTACTCTTTGCATTAAATGGTGTGTATTCTGGTGAGAGCAGAAAGCCTGTGCTGAGTAGTACAGAGGAGGGAGGCTCACAGAGAGGAGAATTTGAGCTGAGCCTTGAAGGATGAAAGCACTTAAATGGACCAAGATGCTGGAGAGAGGCAGGGAGGAGAGAGGGCCTGACAAAGGGCGTTGGGGACAGAAATGACCAGGTCAGCAAAACTTACAATATATTTGAGGACTAGCTTTGCTGGAGCTAGCTTTTGTGTAGAAGAACAGTGGCGAGCAAGTTGAAAGTAGAGCTGTATCATCAAGGACCAAGAATATCATGCCAAGGAACGCAAATTCAACTTGGAATCTGGAAACCCAGGAGGTCTGTCCTGAAAGTATCAGTCGTGCAAATTGTCTTAATTATACGCACGTGGGCTCCATACTTTTGGGATAGACCTCATATATTCTAGCTCTAGGCTTACTTTCAGCTCACTGTGCGGTCTTAAAAATCACCTCCCGTCTTTGGGCCTCAGTTTCCACATGTGTGAATTCTGGAGAAATGAATGATTTAAGTCTCACTCAGCTTGGCGTCTTGATTCTATGATCTTTGTTCCCTGCCTAAGGCAACAGGGAGATGTTAAGCGTCTGACAGAGGGGGAAAGACATGGTAGCAGCTGTGCAGTGACCTTGAGGCCGTGAAGGGCAGCACAGTGCTTGGCACATTGTCTGTGCTGGAATGGAATGGGCAGGGGAGGTGGCTGTGGTGGAGAAACACAAGTGCATTTTGTGAGCATGTGACGCTAACTTTAGGAAGGAGGGTTGCAAAACTGGGGTCAGCATAGAGTCCGTGCCAGGTGGTTAAAAATAGAAGCTGGGCAGAGGGGAGAGAAGGAGACTCCTTTCTTACGAAATAAACTCAGCTTTCTAACCAAGCCAATTTGGGGCAGGAAATAGTTTTCTAGCAACCAAGAAGAGCACCCAGCCACTCCTTTTTTTCCCCACAGCAAGTCCTGAGTTTGCAGCTCAGGGCTTTCCCTGTCTGCAGCAAGGATGTCTCGGTTGCTGGTGTTGGTCCCTGCACAGTTGCGTCACTTTACAGGGAAGCGCTGGTCTCCGGGTTCTGAGGAAGAAGAAGCCTGGCTCACTGGTGACCAGGTAGGGGCCTTGGCATGGCCGCACCTGCAGTGCCGGGAGCTCTGCCTGGCAGGTGCGCTACCTCCCGGCAGGGTGGGGATGGGCGGAGTAGCTGGCTGCCTCAAAATCGTACATTTCCAGGTCCCTGTCGTCAAAGATGACAAAATGAGTGACATCATTTCCCTTTCCTGCATTTTCTCACCAGGCTGTGTTTCACCAGCTCAACTTGCTGCCATTCTTTCCCCGGGGAACTCTGGTGACATAGCTGGGTCCCCAAAATTGGCTCACTCCCCCTGCTCCCAGCCTTGTCAGTGGGAGCCCCAGGAAAACCTCTCCGAGCAGGAAGCCCGGGGACAGAAATCCAGACGTAGCTTTGAATGAACAGTTTTCTCACCTCAGAGACTAGCGATGTATGCAATTCTTTTCCTTTTAATTCCACACGCAAGCACGAAGACTCTCTGTGTGTGGGCACTGAGCTAAATGAGCCAAAACTACCACAGTGGGAAAGACAAGGTCTCTGGGGGCCTCAGGGCATCGTAGGGGAACAGACTCTCTGTAATGTAGGAGCTTTTAACTTGAGAAAACCCTCTTTTCAAAGGATTTTCTTTGATTACGAGGCTAGGAAACCATCTTGAACCACAATAGTATTAGCACCTGTGACATTGTCACTGGTAGAAATCACCAATGCTTTGTATTGTGTTACAGTTGCTTCGGACACCTCCACATATCACAATGCTCCTCATAACTTAGAGATGTCAGTAGTTTGTATACCTGCTGCCGGATCTTATTAAATACTGCATTCATACAAAAGCACACTACCTATTGTCATTGCCGTATTTTGATAGCTGTGTTTTCATAAAATTGGTTTCTTTTGTAATCCTATGAATTTTATTTTGCGCATTTAGAAACATTATTCCGAGTAGGGTCCCTAGGATTTGTCAGTGTGCCAAAGGGGTTCATGGCACACAGAGGGTTAAGATTCCTGGCTCTCACCGCAGGTGCAAAGGCCGTGGGTATGGCAACCATACCTTTCCAATTGTGACACAAAGTCTGAGAAAAATGAGGCTACTTATGAGGATGATAATAAAGATGGTTTGTTAGCACGACTTTCCTAGAAAACTCAGAGCCTGTGTCCATCATAGGCTTTGCGGGGCGGGCTGGAGAAGTTGAGTGACTTCTGAGGAACAAGTAGGATATTTGGGCTGGTTTCTTGGAGAAAGTCTGGTTTGAGGAACATCTTGAAAAACCGTTTGTATAAACTTTGGAGCAGGAGAGACTGGCAGGAGCAGAAGGACCCTTGCTCTTTACAGGGGGAAAATAAAGAGCTTAGAACACAATTCTTGAGACCAGAGAACACATCTGCACCTGAGGGCCCGGGGTCCTTGTGGGTGTTGGGTGGGGGGAAAGCAGGCAGGGACAGAAGGTGGCTGAAAAGGGTCAGTGCCACCACACTGAGCAACTGCTCTCAGGCCGGGCATTTCTAAGAACGAGTGATGGCTGTGCTTTGTTGACCTGCTCAGGATCCAAATCAACATTGCACATCCCGAAGGAGCTCAACAGACTTGCTTATTCATGCATTTCCCTAACAAAATCCAAAGCACTTTTTACATACACTGGTTCCCTGGCAAGACTGCGCTCTCTGCTACCCAGCAATTCGCACATTAGTCACCATTCCCAGCCAGCTGGGCATAATTCCATGGCCCAGCTCAACCAACCTAGAGGCTTCCACAGAGAGAGATTATCTGCACTCTGCCCCGAAAGCGGCTCACCTCCAGTGGCTCTTGCTCTTCTCAGGCTAGCTGTGGGGGGTATTTTGGAGGTGTTGAGGAGGTGAGGAAGAAGAGCTGATTCAGTACTTCTTTTTTTTTTTTTTAATTTTATTGTTGTTGTATTAC
>PVIW01015433.1:0-19763 GCA_004026585.1 Noctilio leporinus | reverse complement strand
AAAAAAAAAAAGGAAAAAAGAGATAAAAACGATAATAATAATAAGAAGAAAGGGTTTAGATGGCTGTTCACCCTTAATAATAATCCCTGATTGGTCCAGATGGAGCCAGGACCTGAGGTCTTTTAGCATGAAAAACAAAGAAACAAACAAAACAAAACAAAACAAAACAATATCTATATCTATCTATCTATCTATCTATCTATATATATATATATGAGATAAGCAAAAAGAGTTTAGGTGGCTGTTCACCCTTAATGATCCCTGATTGGTCCAGGTGGAGCTGGGACCTCTGGGCTTATATCAGAGAGAGAAAGGAAAAAAAAAAAAAAAAAAAAAAAAAAAAAAAAAAAAAAAAAAAAAAAAAAAAAAAAAAAAAAAAAAAGGGGAAAAAGTCACAAGACAAAGAAAAACCAATATTAATAAGAAAAGGGTTTAGGTGTCTTTTCACCCTTTATGATCTTTGTTTGGTCCAGGTGGAGCCAGTACCTGAGATCTTTATCAGGAAGAAAAGAAAGAAGAAGAAGAAGAAAAAAAAAAAACTGGAAAAAGTCACAAGACAAAGAAAAAACAATATTAATAAGGAAAGGGTTTAGGTGTCTGTTCACCCTTTATTATCTCTGATTGGTCCAGGTGGAGCCAGGACCTGTGGGCTTTGACAGGAAGAAAAGAAAAAAAATAAATAAAGGTAAGGGTGTGGGGGAGAAAAAGAAAGGAATAAAAGAATAAAGAAAAGGTTTAAGTGGCTGGGGAGGGGAGGAATACTTAGATTGAGGACTGGGAATGTGTGGTAGCCAGAGAGTGAGTAGACTTTAAATCAATAGGGGGGGAGGGGTCTTTGGTATTTAGGTGGATTGAGATAGGGGGGATTAAGAATATGAGAGAAGTAACTTTTGAAAAGGATATGTTGCGGATTAATAGTTCATGTATCTCTCGGTATAACTGTGATGCTGAAATTAGCAGCAATCCATTTCCTGAGGCTGCTTCTTTTTCTTAGTCAGGTCTCTGCAGTCTATAGTCTATATGGTCTTAGCGTGGCAGGGCCTCTGATTGTCACAGTCAGGGCTGATTCTGAGAGTCAGCCCCCAGGAATGCTGGGCCTTCAGTAGCCTAGCTGGATTTGATAGCTGCTGGTATTCTGCAGCTGGCAGGGTGTCCCCTCCCACTCCTGGCGGAGGTTCCTGACTGTGATAGGCACCTGACACCCCTGCAGTGCAGCCTGCAACCTCTCTGGTTCCTGTGATGACTGGCCCTGCCTCTGCTGCTCCCGGAGGAGGCAGCCTCTGTCCTCCAACAGTGCCCGGGGTCTGCCAACAGTGCCCAGCTCCCCCGGGTGAGAGCCAGTCCTCCAAGCTGACCAGCTCTCCCAGGAGTCCTTTACGCGGCCTCTGTGATGCGCCTCTCCCAGGCGTCTGCAGTGTTTGTGTCGGCAATGGGCAGGTCAGTTGCCCCCACTACTAGTTCCCAGCTCGCAGTTTGGAGTTTCCTCAGGAGCCTTGGGGCCTGTGTGGGTGAGCAGGGCTGGGCCTCCCTCCTCACAGGGGCTTTAAATTGCTGTTTCCCTGGTGTCCCAGCAGCACCGTTTTCGGCCCTGTCGCCACTCTGGCTGGTGCAGTTCCCTGCTCCCCTGCTCCTGCTCCCCGCAGGACTCTTCTCCTCCTCCTCCAGCCCTGTGAGGAGCCTGGAGCTGCTTCAGTTAGAGACACCCCTCAGGGTAGAGTGGCCACTGCCCAGACCTGACCTTGGCCAGCCAGCCATTAAGTCCGGAGTCCCCTCACCTGCTCTCCTGTAGGTCTCCGCTGCCACTGGGCTGTGCTCCCCTGTGCCCAGATGCTGACCGCTCCAGTTCTTAGGGACCTGAAGACATCTCGCGCTCCCTATCCTGGTCTCTAGCTGCTCTGGTACCCGAGAACACCATCAGCATTGCTCTCTACTCTTTCACCATCTTTCTTCCTCTTCCTTTTGTCTTGAATGAGAGCCTTGCTGGGTAGAGTATTCTTGGTTGCAGGCCTTTGTTTCCCATTACTTGGAATATTTTTTGCCATTCTCTTCTGGATTGTACTGTTTCTGTTGAATAATCATTTGATGACCTTATTGGAGCCCCTTTATATGTTATTTGCTGTTTCTCTCTTGATGCTTTTAAGATTCTCTCTTTGTGTTTGAAATTTGCCATTTTAATTATAATGTGTCTTGAAGTGGTCTGTTTGGATTCATTCTCATTGGGACCCTCTGTACTTCCTGAACTTGAGTAACATGTTCACTTATCATGTTAGGGAAGTTTTCTCTCATTACTTTTTTGAACAGGTTTTTCATTCGTTGTTTCTCTTCTCCTTCTGGTATCCCTATGATATGGATATTATTGTGTTTCATGTTGTCCTGCAGCTCTCTTAAAACCTCTTCATTCTTGTTCAGTCTTTTCATTCTTTTGCACTGTCCTGGAATATTTTTCTATGTTGTCCTCCAGTTCGGTGATTCGATCTTCTGTATCCCCTAGCCTGCTATTGATTCCTTCTGCTGTATTCTTCAACTCAGAAATTGTATTCTTCATTTTCTCCTGGCTCTTACTGATAGTTTCTATGTCCTTTTTAATGCTACTATAGTTCTCAGTAAGTTGTTTGTACCTTCCCTTGAGTTCTTTGTAGTTCCCCTGGAGTTGTTTGTAGTTTTCTTTGAGCTGGCTGAGCTCATCGAGCTTCTCTCTTATTGTTATTTTGAATTCAGTATCTGATAATTTGCTTGCATCTGTTCCTTTTAGTGATCTTTCTAGGGATTCCTCCTTTCATTTTGGTGATGGACTGTTTGTTTTTCTTTCCAGTTTTAGGTTTCATTGTAATGCAATCATATTGTGATTAGCCGCTAGGCTAAGGAACTGCTAGGCTGGAAGTATTGATTTAGTTGTAATCCTATCAACCTGAGATCCACCACCAGGCTCAGATGATGCTTGGGGTGACAGACTGATTCCATTTATTGATTCCATAAATCAATAAATCAGCTACCAAACTCAGTCCCTGCTGGGCTAGGCAGAGAGGTTCAATTGTAATCCAGTGAATCAGCCACCAGCTCACGTGCAGCCTGTTGGGACAGATTCAGATGTAAATCAATGAATCTGTGATCAGCTGCCAGGCTCAGGCACTACTAGGGTAGGCAATAAGATCTAATTATAATCCAATGAAGCTGTGTTCAGCCACCAGGCTCAGGAGCTGCTGGGTTAGACAGCAAGGTACAATTGTAATCCAATATATCAGGTGGCACTGGGCTCAACTGAAAGTGTCTATTGTAATCCAATGAATCTGTGATCAGCTGCCAGGCTAAGGGTCCACTGGGCTAGACTGAAAGATTCAATTGTAATCCAATGAGTTTGTGATCAGCTCCCAGGTCCAGAGGCCAGTGGTTGGGACAAATCAACTCATTTGGGAACCAATGAATCCACAGTCAGCAACCAGGCTCACTTGCCACTGTGTGGGGCTGACTGTCTGACCCAGCTGTAAGTCAGAGAGTTTATAATCACTCTTTGGGCCCAGGCACTGCTAGGTGAGAAATACCTCTTCAGATGCCATCTATTGTATCTATGCTTGGACACAGCAGAGCAGGAGAGGTTTATTTAGATGTAAATCAAAGAATTGTGATCAGTTGCCAGGCTCAGGCACTGCTGGGTGGGGAGATTGCTTTAAGTGGGCAGGTCTATGAGGACTATCATACAGAAGCTGCTTAGCGCAGCATAGTCAGCCTGAGGTGTGGGTGATGAGTCAGCAATGGGATCCCCACTGCTGCTTCCTCACTTCTCCATTCCACTCTGCCCTCCCTCTTCTGGAGCCCAGGGTAGGTGGGTTCCAATGAATTTTCATTGTGGTCACCCTAGTAGTTCTCTGTCTTCAGCGCTCTCTCAGGCCAGGAAACTCCACGGCTTTCCGCCCTTCTTTGTTGTATGCTGCTCTACTCTCTGCTGTGTTGCTGTAGCTGGGAAACCCAGTTAGGGGACAAAAATCAACCCTTCCCAGGTGGAACCCCTAGCTACACTTCTTCAGTTGTTGCCTATGGTGGGGGCTGAGTCAGCCCTCTCATGTTTTAGCGATTCCTGCCAGTCACATTTTGATGAAGTGTCCTCTTCTGTTCTGTTCGTGGTTATAGGACTTCTTTCCAGCTGGTGTTCTGTTTGTAATTCCAGCTGACTTTTTCTCCAAAAAATAAATTCTGTATGTGACCTTGGAGGAGATTGGTTTAGCCATACTTACTCCTCCACTATCTTGCTGGAACCTCTCCTGGTATTTTTAATTTTGGGTGTATTAGATCGGTATTTTTATTAAGAGGGTAGGTGGGGAGATAAGAAAGGAAAGGAGAATCTTAACAAGCAAGGAAGCTCTGAGGTCAAATTTTACTTTAACAGTCTGGAGACATCTCATGTAAGAGAATAGAAAGAGTAGACAAGAAGCCATTTGAAAATTCTAAACAAAATAATAGTTTTAGCTGCCACTGAGTGAAAGTCTGCTGAGAGACAAGCAGTGCACTAGATATTTATTTGTACCAGTGCAATAAGGTCCATAAACTTTTCTATATATTGGAATAACCTGAGGAGCTTAACGAAGACTACTGATACCTGTGTCTTCTTCCAGGGATTCTAATTTCATTGATGTAGAGCAGCATTTTCAACCTGTGTGCCCCAAGTATTTTCAAAACATGCAATACCTGGCTATTTTGTCAGGGTCACTGACTTCTTTTTCCTTACATTGTCAAATAAAAAATGACAACAATCAATACAACAAAAGCCTTCTAGTGTGAATGAATCAAAATTATACCTTTTTTTTTTTTTTTTTAGATTGGCAAAAATATATTTTTTGATGTCCCACAGAATTTTAGGAATTAGTTGATGTCCAATGTCAGGCAGGCGATAAGTGTCAAAGCAAGGGCTGAGATGCTGCTCTGCCTGACTCTGGTAGAGTCAGGCCTGTGCTTTTCCACAAGATAATTTGTTACTCTGATGGAATTTGATGGAGAGCAGGGCAGAAGAAGGAAGGTGACCCTGCCCTGGATAAATGATTTGACAATAATAGCATTGTTATTCATCTTTTATGTTAGAAATGAAGTGTATATGTGAAAATGGATTGTAGCACCTAAATAAAATGTTACTTACATTTTACAGTGCCATATTTCCAAGTTTGACTGATTTTCTATATTTAGAGACATTGGAACTGAGGTTGGTTCTCTGAGCTTCTTGACTAAAAGAAAAGGTTACATTAGAATTATGCTTTAAAGATTAAGCCCTGGCTGGTGGCTCAGTGGATAAGGTGCCGGCCTGCGAACCCAAAGGTCGCAGGTTTGATTCCCCAGCCAGGGCACATAACCAGGTTGCAAGCCAGGTCTCCAGCCAGGTCTGTAGCTGGAGGCAGGTGAAAAGCAACCACACATTGGTCTCTCCTCCTCTTTGCCTCTCTGCCTCCCCTCTCTCTAAAAATAATAAATAAAAAATCTAAAAAAAAAAGATTAAAATCAGTTATCTTCTGTTATATGAATGAATTGCAGTGAATATATTTGACATTGTATGATTTTTCTTACTGCTCATGTTATTGTGTTTTTCTAGCTTACTTTTCAAGTAACAGAGTAATTTATTGACTGCCTTTAAAAGATCCATGTAACTGAACAAATGATGAATATAAAAATATGCCACTTGACCTAATGCTGACTCATATATTCAAAAGCTCTATTTGATTAAAATGGATTTATGGAAGTGGAGGCCAATAACTGTTAGATAATAAGGAAATTGAAAAACTTCCAAAATTGTTTTTAAATCAGCAGGAAGCAATTTGAATTACATTTTCTTTTAGGGTGACCAGAGGCAGAGTTTGTTTCTATTTATAAATTGTTTTATGCCACTTTTGTCTATCTGCGCATGACTTCAGTCATCATCACCTAATAAAATCAAAATGCATTAGGACATTTCAAGAAACACTTTCAATGAACACATTTTCTACAGCTCCTGATAAAATCCATGGCAGGTTACATATAGGGGGACTCACATGTCTAAAATGTGAATATGTTGGCAAGGGAAGCCCAAAACAAAATCAAACTTTTAGAAAGCAACAAATGAACAAGAAAAACAAACAAACAAACAAAAAACTCCTCAGACACATAAAACAGTACAGTGGTTACTAGAGAAGGGGGCAGGAGCAAGTGGAAGAGAGGAAAGAGGGTCAAGTATATGGTGATAGAAGGGGACTTGGCTTTGGGTAATAAACACAATGTAATATACAAATGGTGTGTTATAGAATTGCACACTTGAAAGTTACGTAATCTTATTAACCAATATCACCCCAATTAATTTAATAGAATTTAAAAAAACCCTAAATGTCTATATTCTTTTATAAATTTTGTTATAGAAGGTCTGATAATTTCTTGTAACAGTAAAACACTGGGAATAATGCAAATGATGCTCACTTGAAATCTGGTTGAAAAAAACTGAGGAAGAGCTTTGGCCAGGCAGTACCCTTGAATCCTAGAAGAAAAATGCAAATCTTTTCTGAAGGAAATAATCTTCAATTATGGTCCTCATGGATTAAGGTCAACCAAATGTGAGCTCATAATAAGAAAATCATCAAATACATAAGAAAATAAATCACAAATGAAATCCAACAGAAATAATACAAATTTAATTAAGGTTCCAACATTTCAGATATTGTAGTAGCATCAGGTACAAAATATAAAGTACCAATATATAAAATGTCTAACAAAACAAAGGGTAACATTTTAAAAAACAGTAAGAAGCTATCTAAAATTATATATATATGTGTGTGTATATATATGTATATACACACACATATATACATATACATATGCACACACACATATATATATTCTGTCCCAGAAGTATTGGCTGAGCAAACTGTTTTAATTATATTGACATTGGCTCAATACTTTTGGGACAGACTACATGTATTTATATATATTATTTTATATATCACATACATAAAACATATATGATATATAGTATATGTGTATATTTAACCAAGTTAGGTTAACCTCACAAATGCAATATCAAATGGTATAGACAAACTATGAAAAATAATTTGGCTATTTCTTATAAAACCAAACATTGTTTACAATACCACCAAACAATTGTACTCTTGAGCTTTTACCCAAGAAAAATGAAAAGTCTATTCACACATAAACATATACACGAATGTTTATAACAAACTCCTTTATAATAGCCCCAGGCTGGAAGAAATTATAATGTCCTTCGATGGTTGAATGGTTAAACATATGTACATCCATATCACAGAACACCACTCAGCAATAAAAAATGGAAGAAACTATTGACATATGCAACAACTTGGATGAATGTCAAAGAAACTACTCTGAGTCAGAAGATCAATCCCTAAAAGCTACATACCATATGCTGCTATTCAGATAACATTCTTATTTGTTTATTTATTTAAAATATTTTATTTATTATTTTTAGAGAGGGAAAGGGAGAGAGGCAGAGAGGGAGAGAGGCATCAATGTATGGTTGCCTTTCACCTGCCTCCTGCTACTGACCTGGCTGGAGACCTGGTTTGCAACCTGGTTATGTGCCCTGGCTGGGGAATCAAACCTGCAACCTTTGGGTTTGTAGGCCAGCACCTTACCCACTGTGCCACCAGCCAGGGCCAGATAGCATTCTTGACCTCACATTTTAGGGATAGAGAACAAATTAGTGATTACCAGAGGTTAGGGAATGTTTGAAGAGTAGAGAAGGGAAGACTGATGCAACTATAAAATAATAGCATGAAAGATTCTTGTGGTGATAGAATTGTTCTGTATCTTGAATATGGTGGTGGTCACATAAATCTATCATGTGACAAAACTGCATAGAACTAAATATACAGACAATCCTTTGCTCCTCTCCCCAACACCTGCATGTAAAACTGAAAAAATCTGAATAAGATGTGTAGATTTTTAAAAAAAAATTTTATTGTTGTTGTATTACATCCATCCCCTTTTTGCTCCCCTCTGTCCCCCTCCCCACCCACCCATTCCCCTCAAAGTCGATCCCCCTTGTTGTCCATGTCCATGGTTCCTTTATACTAGGTTCTTGTCTAAGCTGCTCCCCTTCTTTGCCTCTACCTCCCCCTCCCCCCTATCCCGTTCCCCTGACCACTGAAGGTCTATTCCTTGTATTCATATACTTGGTAGATGTGTAGATTTTTAATGTTAATTTTTGGGTTGAGTTACTGTGCAATAGTTATTCAAGATGTTATCACTGGGGAAAACTAAGTGAAGAGTATACAATATTTCTCTCTATTATTTCTTCTAACTGCATGTGAATCTATAATTAGCTCAAATTAAAATTTTGATTAAAAATAAAAAATATACAAATGCTACTTTTTTTTTTTTGCTGTTCAACTTTATTACAGACTTGACCTAACACTCTAGTAGGTACAAGAATAACTTTGACTATTAAAGTAGAATTAATTTTGGAAGGTGAAGTAGAAAGATTTAAGAAGCAGTTTTTTTCATTGGAACATATTCTTTTTTTTTTTTTTAAATTTTAATTTTATTGTTGTTGTATTACATCCATCCCCTTTTTGCTCCCTTCTGTCCCCCCACCCACCCACCCATTCCCCCCAAAGTCAATCCCCCTTGTTGTCCATGTTCCTTTATACTAGGTTCTTGTCTAAGCTGCTCCCCTTCTTTGCCTCTACCTCTCCCTCCCCCCTACCCCATTCCCCTGCCACTGAAGGCCTATTCCTTGTATTCATATACTTGGTTCTGTTTTGCTTGTTGTGGAACATATTCTTTAATATTAAAATTTTAGATTTTGGAAAAACCCACTTGTTCCTGGGAATATGCTGACATTTGCACAAATCCAAACTAAATAGATATGTAACTTAAATACCATACAATTTACTATTTTAAAGTGTAAATTCAACAGATTTTATATATGCATTAGTTAATGTTTTCTACTTTATTACTCTTCCTAGCACCCCCCATTCCTCAAGCAATTCCACTCCCTTTAGTTCATGTCCATGGCTTGTGCGTGTAAGTTCCCTGGGTTCACCCTTTTCTATATTATTCTTAACCTCCCCCTGTCTGTCTTGTACCCACAAGTTATGTTTCCTAATCCGTGCTCCATTTCCTTATTTCTCCCCGTTCCCCCTCCCAGCTGATAATCCTCAAATGATCTCCGTACCTACCATTCTGAACCTATTTTGGTTGTTTGCTTAGTTTCTTTTTGTTCATTTGTTTTTTTTTAGTTTCTGTTTTGGCAGTTGTGAGTTTGCTATCATTTTAATGTTCATAATCTGGATGTTTTTCTTAAGTCCCTTTAACATTTTATATAATAATGGCTTGGACATGATAAACTTCTTTAGCTTTATCTTGTATGGGAAGCACTTTATCTGCCCTTCTATTCTAAATAATAGCTTTGCTTGATAGGGTAATCTAGATTGAAGGCCCTTGCTTTTCATCACTTTGTGAATACTTCTTGCCTGCAGTTTCTTTTGAGAAATCAGCTAATAATCTTATATGAACCCTTTTGTAGTTAACTCTCTTCTTTTCTCTTGCTGCCTTTAAGATTCTCTCTTAACCTTTAGCATTTTAATTATGATGTGTCTTAGTGTCTAGCTTGTTTGGGACTCACTGTGCTTCTTGGACTTGTATGTCTATTTCCTTCACCAAATTAGGGAAGTTTTCCTGCATTATTTTTTCACATAAGTTTTCAATTTCTTGCTCTTCCTCTTCTCCTTCTGGCACCCCTATGATTTGGATGTTGGCACATTTAAAGTTGTCCCAGAAGAAGAAGAGGTTCCTAAGCCTCTTCTTGTTTTTTCAATTCTTGTTTCTCATTCTGTACTGGATTACTGTTTATTTCTTCCTTATATTCCAAGTCATTGATTTGAACCCCAGCTTCCTTCCCTTCACCATTGGTTTCATGTAGATATTTCTTAATTTCATTTAGCATAGCCTTCACTTCTTCCTTCTGTACTTGCTGTACTCAAGGATATCTGTCAGGTCTGTGAGCATCTTGATCATCATTGTTTTGAACTCTGCATCTATTAGGCTGGCTATCTCCTTGTCTGTTAGGTTGGTATCTCCTTGTCACTTAGTTCTCCTACTAGAACCTTGGTCCATCCTTCTCTGCCTCCTCAACTTGACAGGCTCCTGTGTTTGCCTCTGTGTCCTAGGTAGAGCTGTCTTACCTGGTACATTGTAAGGGGTGAAGCCTTAGGTATTCATCAGTGTGGGTTGACCTGTTTCACCATGCTGTGGCACTATATGTGGAGGAGGGTTCTGAGAGGGAATAATGCAGCTTATTCAGAACTTGCCCTTTTTCTGGGCACTTCTCCCACTTTCTGTATGTGGCTGGAGCCTCTCTTGATATTGCCCTGGCCATGGTTCTCAGGGTGGATAAGTCTGTGGATGTTAGAGGACCATGGGGACTCTAAACAAACAGACTCTGCTGAGGGAATGGTAGTTTCTTTCTCTGCCTCAACTCCCAATGGTTTTCACAGTCAGAATCAATATGGCTTTATTTTTTCCCCAGGCACTGGAACCATAAGCTTTGAAGTCTGTTCTGGTGCTGGGATGGCTACCCAGGTGTCTCAACTTTTTAAAAATGTGTGGCTGCACTTTTCATGGGCTAGCCACAGCTCCTATCTCACTGCAACCACATAGCCAAACTGTCATCTCTGCCTGAGCTGCACCTCTCCTACCTGTCTGGATGATTATTTCTTCTTTATATCTTTGCTGGACTTTTATGCAGCTAGATTTTCTGGAACTTCTGGTTGTCTCCAGTTTCGAGACACATGTATTCATTCTTAGTTGTGGAGGTAGAAGCAGCATGTCTACCTATTCCTCCAACTTGGCCAGAAGCTGCAAATTTCTTTATAATAGTCTAAGTGGTCTGGATTTGTAGGGAAGAGTTTGACTATTAATAAATTGTGTTGGGCATTTGATTATTTAAGTAAAACTCAAATTGGATTACTAATTTAGATCTTTCACAAAGTTGAATCCTTAACTATAAAAATTTGGATGAAAATATAAGAAAATCTTCATTGTATGGGGTAGTGAGAAATTTCTTAAAAGTGACACAAAAAGTACTAACATAGAATAAAATATTGATACATTTGACAAAATCAAAATGAAGAACTTAAGTTCATTAAGACATTATAAAGCCAATAAAAATTAAAGCTCAAACAGAAGAAAATATTTACAATCTAGAAAATCAACATATGAACTACAAGCCAATAAGAAAATGTCAACTCAGTAGAAAAACTAACAACACATGTTAAGACATTATGTAATAAAGCAAATATGAATGTCAAAAAAACTTATGTAAAGTTGTTTAATATTATGAGTGATCTGAAAATAGCAATTATGGCAATAATGTGACAATTTTATATCACTAGGTTGGAAAAAAGTAGTTTGTTAATATATGTTTCTCAGGATGTGGAATAATGGGTGGTTTTTATACACTACTAGTATAAAAAAAGTGTAAATGGCTACAATGGTTTTAGAATGCAATTAAGTACTATCTGGTGAAGTTAAATATTCATAGAGCCTATGTGATCACAATTCCATTTTTAGAATACATTCCAGAAAAACTCTTGCCCATGTGTCAGGTGATGTGCATACAAATTTTCTTTATAACGTTGTTCACAAAATCAACAAATGAGGTCAACATAAATGGGCAATGATAGGCAAAATGATAAACTTTAGTAATCTTATGCAGTGAAATAGTACATAGCAGGGAAAATGAATGAAATAGGTTTACATTGAGAAATTTTAATTAATCTTAAAAATTATGTAAAGTTAAATAAGTAACTTGTGCTACATAATCTTTAATATATCACCATTTTATAAACCTTAAGGAAAAAAAATTAAACAATATGTTATGTTCATTGTATATTATTAAATTATTTGTAATGCAGAAATAAACCCACAATTTGGGGTAGATTACCTTTGGGTTTAGTATTGGCACAGGGTGATGCATTGGACAAAGGGTAATAACAAAAGGAAGGAGAATCATATGCTGAAGAATCATACTTATTGGTAATGCTCTAGATCTTAAGCTATAAGTAATTTAATTTTTTAAAGTTAAAAAAATTTTTATTCATTATTTTCCGAGAGAAGGGCAGGGAGGGAGGAATAAAGGAAGAGAAGCATCAATCTATGATTGCCTTACACCTGCCTCCAGCTAAGGACCTGGCTGGAGACCTGATTTGCAACCTGGTTGTGTGCCCTGACTAGAATTGAACCAGCAACCTTTGGGTTCACAGGCCAGTGCCAAACCACTGAGCCACACCAGCCAGGGAAGTAATTTCATTTTACTATTTTGCTTCATAAATTATGTGTTACATATTTTTCATGGTTCATATATTAAGTTACACATTTCAAATAGGAAAAAAAATGCCCATTGTAGAAAACTTCAAAGAGACAAATTCAAATGTCAATAAAAATGTGTGTCTCTCAAGATAATGAAAAGGCAGGGCACAGTCTGGGAGAAAATATTTGCAAAAGTTATATCTGATAAATGGCTGTTACTCAAAAACATATGAAGGACTTATGAAGGACTCTTAAAACTTAATTACAAGAAAATAAACAACCAAACTAAGCAATGAGTCAAAGACCTTAACAGACACCTCACTGAAGAAGACATACAGATGGCAACTAGGCATTTGAAAATGTAACACTACACAACTATCAAAATGACCAAAATCCAGAACACTGACAATGCCAAATACAGGCAAGGATGTGGGGCAACAGTAGCTCTGATTTATTGCTGGTGGAAATGCAAAATGGTATAGCCAGTTTGGAAAACAGTTTGGCAATTTCTTACAAAACTACATATACTTTTACCATATGATCTATCAATCACACACCCTGGTAAGTTGAAAGCTTACATCTATACAAACACCTTACAATGATGTTTATAGTAGTTTCATTTAAAATTGCCCAAACTTGGAAGCAACCAAGATGTCCTTCCATAGGTGAATGGATAAATAAACTGTGCTACATTCAGACAAAGGAATATTGCTCAGCACTAAAAAAAAAAAAAAAAAAAAAAAAAAAAAAAAAAAAAAAAAAAAAAAAAAAAAAAAAAAAAAAAAAAAAAAAAAAAAAAAAAAAAAAAAAAAAAAAAAAAAAAAAAAAAAAAAAAAAAAAAAAAAAAAAAAAAAAAAAAAAAAAAAAAAAAAAAAAAAAAAAAAAAAAAAGAAACATCAGGTTATAAAAAGATATGCAGTAAACTTAGATGACTAAGTGAAATAAACTAACCTGAAAAGGCTTCGTACTGTATAATTTCAACTACATGATAGTTTCAGAAGAGACAAGATAATGGAAACAGTAAAGAAATCACTTTCTCTGGATGTTAGAGAGGAAGGGGAACTGGCAAAGCACAGAGGAATTTTAGGGCAGTGGAACTATGTAACTATGGTGGGTACATGTAATTATACATTTATTAAAACCCATAGAATGTACAATACCAAAAATGAAACCTAATATAAATTATGGACTTAGAGTGATAATAATGTGTCAATGTAGGTTTATGCACTGTAAAAAATGTGCTGCTCTGGTGGGCAATGTTGATTGTAGGGGAGGCAATGAATATCTGTGGAGACAGGATATATGAGAACACAGTACCTCCTTCCACTTTTGCTATACACTTAAAAGTACCCTACATACAAAGAAAAGAAAAAGTAAACATTGGTAGTTACAGAATCAACAAGGGGATATTAAAAATAATAAAGGAAATGGGGAAACCAAAAAATTTATATGCACAATGATGGACATGAACTAAGGGGAACATTGCCAGAAGGAATGGGGGTACTGGGTGGAAGGGGGCAAAGGGAAAAAATTGGGATAACTGTAATAGCAAAATCAATAAAATATATAAAAAAACAAAATACTTATGTATCAATGTTAATTTCCTAACTGAATTGTGGATTTGTAAGAAAACTTTCTAATTTATAGAAAATATACCCTAACATATATTGTTGCAATAGGGTCAGCAATAGACTCTCAAATACTTAAGGGGAAAAATTGTACTTACCTTTTTTTTTGAGTGTGAGATTATTAGAAAAGGAAATATTTTTAATGAAGCCAATCATTATTAGTGTTCTTAATGGGAAATTCTAGCATTCAGGTTTTTTGTCTGCTATTCTTGTTTTCCCAAATTAGAGGTATGTATACACCTAGTCATTTGAAATTCTGTGAGGCCTCAGGAGAGTAATTATTCTCAATCTGGTGTTCACTCCAGATGGCTACATTTTCTTTAGGGCTGACTCAGGTTGCTAACCCAGTAAATAAGACTATCCCCAGGAGACAAGTTATAAAAGGCCATCTGCCAGGTTTCACCTTTTTGTTTTCTTTTCTTAAAAGTGTCCATTTCTGTGTTCTAAAATATAGGGATGTCATACAAAGGGCCCAAAGACATGTGAAAAAATGCTCAACATCACTAGCCATCAGAGAGATGCAATTAAAACCACAATAAGATACCATCTCACACCTGTCAGAATGGCAATCATCAACAAATCAACAAACAACAAGTGTTGGCAAGGATGTGGGGAAAACGGAACCCTGGTACACCGTTGGTGGGTATGTAGGCTGGTGCAGCCACTGTGGAAAACAGTATGGAGTTTCCTTTAAAAACTAAAAATGGAACTACCTTTTGATCCAGCAATTCCACTACTAGGACTATACCCAAAGAACCCTGAAACACCCATTCATAAGGACCTATGTACCCCTATGTTCATAGCATCGCTATTTACAATAGCCAAGTGCTGGAAATAAACTAAGTGCCCATCAATGGATAATTGGATAAAAAAATTTGGTATATTTACAAAATGGAATACTACACAGCAGAAAGAAAGAAGGAACTTCTATCTTTGCAACAACATGGATGGAACTAGAAAGTATTATGCTTAGTGAAATAAGCCAGTCAGTAAGACAAATACCATATGATCTCACCCATTACAGGACAATAATGAACAAAACAAACAAGCAAAACAGAACCAGATACATGAACGCAATGAATAGAACTTCAGTGGGCAGGGGAGTAGGGGTTGGGGTAGGGGGAGGGAGAGGCAAAGAAGGGAAGTAGTTCAGTCAAGGAACTAGCATGGAAGAACCATGGACATGGCCAACAAGTGGGATTGACTTTGTTGGGGAGTGGGTGGGTGGGGAAGGGGACAGAGGGGAGTAAAAAGGGGATGGATATAATGAAACAGTAAAATAAAATTAAAAAATATATGGGGATGTCAGATATGGGCATGAGGGCATTTTGGGTCATTCTCCAGCTGGCAAATTAATGGAGAGTTTCACACCTCTTCACTAAGTTATGAAGCTTACTTCCTTGCCCCAGCAACAAAATTTTAGCATTTTTATACCACCTTCCCTTCCAGTGAGGCTTGTCTGTCTCCCACTCCTTTCTTCCAAGGGCCTATCTCAGACAGGCTCATTTTGATGAGCACCCAGGACTTTATGCTTGCCACTGGTTTGTATTTTTTTGAATTCTTTGGGTTTCTTTTCTTAATCAAGAATTTTCTATGAATAGAAACTGAGTTCAATATAAGATCAATGAAATAAACTAGATCTAAATCTAGAAATACAAGGTGCGTGTGACAAATTGGCAAAATTTTAGTAAAATAAACAAATAAAATATTTTTAACATGTGTTTTTTTCTTTTTTTTTAATTTTATTTTTGGTGTATTACATCCATCCCCTTTTTGTTCCCCTCTGCCCCCCTCACTACCCACCCATTCCCCTCAAAGTCAATCTCACCTGTTGTCCATGTCCATGGTTCCTTTATACTAGAATCTTGTCTAAACTGCTCCCCTTCCTGGCCTCTGCCACCCCCCTCCCTGCAACCCCCTTCCCATTAACCACTGAAGGCCTATTCACTGTATTCATATATTTGGTTCTGTTTTGCTTGTTGTTAGTTTTGTTCATTATTGTCCTGTATTGGGTGAGATCATATGGTATTGGTCCTTCACTGACTGGCTCATTTCACTAAGCATAATACTCTCCAGTTCCATCCATGTTGTTGCAAAGGGTAGGAGTTCCTTCTATCTTTCTGCTGTATAGTATACCATTGTGTAAATATACCAAAGTTTTTTGATCCAATCATCCACTGATGGGCACGTAGGCTGTTTCCAGCACTTGGCTATTGTAAATAGTGCTGCTATGAACATAGGTGTACCTAGGTTCTTATGAATTGGTGTTTCAGGATTCTTTGGGTAAAGTCCAAGTACTGGAATTGCTGGATCAAAACGCAATTCCATTTTTAGTTTTTTAAGGAAAACTCATACTGTTTTCCATAGTGGCTGCACCAGCCTGCATTCCCACCAACAGTGCACGAGGGTTCCTTTTGCCCCACATCCTCGTCAACACTTGTTGTTTGTTGATTTTTTGATGATTGCCATCCTGACAGGTGTGAGGTGGTATCTTATTGTGGTTTTAATTTGCATCTCTCTGATGACTAGTGATGTTGAGCATTCTTTCATATGTCTCAGGGTCCTTTGTATATCTTTCTCAGTGAGTTGTCTGTTCAGGTCCTTTGCCCATTTTTTAATTGGGCTGTCTGTCTTCCTGGTGTTGAGTCGCATTAGTTCTTTATATCTTTTGGAATTCAAACCCTTGTCTGAGGTATCATTGGCAATTATGTTTTCCCATACAGTTGGTTCCCTTTGATTTTTGCTGATATTTTCTTTAGTTGAACAGAAACTTTTCAACTTAATATAGTCCCATTTGTTGATTTGTTGTTGTATTTCCTCTGCCCTTGGTGAAGTATCGGTAAACATATCTCTGCATAGGATATCCAAAACTTTACTGCCTATATTTTTCTTCAGGACCTTTATGGTGGCACTGCTTATGTTTATAACCTTTATTCATCTTGAGTTAATTCTGGTGGATGGTGTAAATTGGTGGTCTAGTTTTATCTTTTTGCATGTTGCTGTCCAGTTCTCCCAACACCATTTGTTGAAGAGACTGTTTTTACTCCATTTGATGTTCCTTCCTTCTTTGTCAAATTTTAGTTGACCATAGAGTCCTGGGTTAATTTCTGGGCTCTCTATTCTGTTCCATTAATCTATTTGTCTATTCTTATGCCAGTACCATGCTGTTTTGACAGTAGCCTTGTAGTATTGTTTGAAGTCCGGTATTGTGATTCCTCCTACCTTGTTCTTCTTTCTCAAGATTGCTGTGGCTATTCGTGGGCATTTTTGGCTCCATATACATTTTTGAAGTATTTTTTCTATTTCTGTGAAGTCTGTCATTGGTATTTGAATTGGGATTGCATTGAATATGTAGATTGCTTTGGGTAGTATGGACATTTAATGATGTTAATTCTTCCCATCCATGAACATGGTATATGCTTCCATTTGCATCTTCCTTGAATTCTTTCGTCATTGTTCTGTAGTTTTCTGAGTACAGGTCTTTTACCTCCTTAGTTAAGTTTATTCTTAGGTACCTTATTTTTCTTGTTGCTATGGTAAATGGGATTTGTTTTTGCGCCTCTACTTCTGTCATTTCCTTATTGGTATGTAAAATGCTTTTGATTTCTGGATATTGACTTTATACCCAGCTATTTTGCTAAATTTGCTTATTAGGTTGAGTAACGCCTATAGGGTTTTTTATGTACACTGTCATATCATCTGCAAATAATGACAGTTTGGCTTCCTCCTTTCCCATTTGGATACCTTTGATTCCTTTTCCTTCTCTGATGGCTATAGCTAGAACTTCTGAGACAATGTTGAATAGAAGTGGAGAAAGTGGACAGCCTTGTCTCGTTGCTGTTTTTAGGAGGAAAGGTTTCAGTTTTTGCCCATTAAGTATGATGTTGGCTTTAGGTTTCTCATATATGGCCTTTATTATGTTGAGGTACGTTCCCTCTATTCATATTTTGCTGAGGGTTTTTATTATAAATGGTTGCTGCACTTTATCAAATGGTTTTTCAGCATCTATTGATATGATCATATGGTTTTTGTCTTTCAACTTGTTGATGTGGTGTATTACATTTATTGATTTATGAATGTTGTACCATCCTTGCATCCCTGGGATGAAACCCACTTGATCATGGTGTATGATCTTTGTAATGAACTGCTGATTCCCTTTAGCCAATATTTTGTTTAGAATCTTAGCATCTATGTTCATCAGAGATATTGGCCTGTAGCTTTCTTTCTTAGTTGTGTCTTGCCCTGGTTTTGGAATTAGAATAATATTGGACTCATGGAAAGAGTTTGGGAGTCTTCCCTTTTGCTGTATAAGTTGAGAAGTATAGGAGTTAGTTCTTCTTTAAATGTTTGGTAAAATTCACCTGTGTACCCATCTGGTCTGGGGGTCTTGTGCTTTGGGAGATTTTTGATAACTTCTTCAATTTCACTAGCTGTTATTGACCTATTCAGAATTCTGCTTCTTCTGGATTCCATTTTGGTAGATTATACATTTCTAGAAATGTGCCCATTTCACCCAGGTTGTCATATTTTTTTTTTTTTTGTTATATAGTTGTTTGTAGTAATTTCTTACAATCTTTTGTATTTCTGAAGTATCAGTTGTGATTTCTCCTCTGTCAGTTCTGAATCTGTTTATTTTGGTCCTCTCTCTCTTTTTCTTGATGAGTCTGGATAAAGGCTTGTCAATTTTGCTTATTTTTTCAAAGAACCAGATCCTGGATTTATTGATTCTTCAAATTGTAGTTTGAATCTCTGAGTTATTTAGTTCTGCTCTGATCTTGATGATTTCCTTCCTTCTGCTTGCTCTGGGCTTTGTTGTTGCTCCTCAAGTTCTTGCAGCTTTATGGTTAGGTTGTTTTTATAAACTTCTTGTGACCTTTTTAGGTAGGCTTGTATTGCTATAAATTTCTCTCTGAGCACTGCCTTTGCTGTGTCCCATAGGATTTGGTCTGTTGTTTATTCATTGTTATTTGTTTCCAGGAACATTTTGATTTCATCTTTGATCTCACTGTTAACCCATTCACTACTTTAAAGCATGTTATTCAGTCTCCATGAGTTAGAGTATTTTTGTTTTGTTCCCTTGACATTGGTTTCCAATTTCAAGTGATTGTAATCTGAGAAGATGCTTTGTATGATTTCAATTTTCCTGTATTTGAGGAAGCTTGTTTTGTGACCTACCATGTGGTCTATTTTGGAGAATGATCCACGTGCATTTGAAAAGAATGTACATTTTGCTTCTTTGGGGTTAAAGACTCTGTATACATCAGTTAGGTCCATGTCCTCTAGAGTGTTGTTTAATGCCACAACATCTTTGGGGAATTTTTGTTTGGAAGATCTGTCCATTATTGATAGTGGGGTATTAAAATCCCCTACTATTAGTATGTTGCTGTCTATATCGTTCTTAAAGTCCTCCAAGGTTTTCCTTATATATTTCGGAGCTCCTATGTTGGGTGTGTATATGTTAACCATAGTTATTTCTTCTTGATGGATTGTTCCTTTAAGGATTATGAAATGTCCCTCTTTATCCCTTTTTATGGCCTTCATTGTAAAATCTATTTTGTCTGAAATAAGTATTGCTACTGCAGCCTTTTTTCATATCCATTTGCTTGATACATATTTTTCCATCCCTTCACTCTCAATCTGTGTCGATCTTTTTTCTGAGGTTGGTCTTTTGAGGACAGAATATATGTGGGTCATGATTTCTTATCCATTCAGCTACCCTATGTCTTTTGATTGGTGCACTTAATCCATTTACACTTAATGTTATTATTGATACTTATTCATTGCCATTTCCCCCCTTTGTATCTGTATTCCTCTTTGGCTTTCTCTGTTTCTTCATTTTATGTA